>JAGFVP010000147.1:0-65674 GCA_021031095.1 Bathelium albidoporum
TCCTCCACACCTTCACCTTCTCTTAGATAGTTCAGTTACAGATTCACTTTACACTTCACCACTTGTGTCCTCAGTCCACAGGCTTCCTAATAAGTACTCTCACCACTATCTCGTACCTCGTGCCATCAGTTTGGTCTTGACATGACTGGCATTACCCATCAACCTCCCTTATAGCGTGCTTCTCGTGGATCAACTCTTAGATATGAACAGGATAGTTCTTGGTGTACTGCTGAATACAACTGGAATAGTATCACCAAGCCACTCCGTCGCCTTGGACTTCTGTTAGTGGAGCTAACGCTTGGGTTGCCCATTGTCCCAGAGACCGATGGTAGCGTCCAAGGAAAAGCGCCGGTCGCGAGTGTTCGGAAGATCGTCGAGCTTGTGAAACGTTGCGTTCATAACAACTCTCGGTTTGCGAATGCGGTCAATTACTGTCTCACTGGGCTGCTTCCAAAGTCATTATGATGATGAGTGGACGTAAATTCTCGAGGATTTCTATGGCCGAGTTGTGAAGCCGTGCGTCGTTCCATCTGCCTTAATAGTTGTTACGGAAGTAACAGATGGAGGTTCGGAAGCAGCATTAGTGAGGTTCGGAAGTGGCTTGAGAGGTTTGGAAGCAGCACTCATCAGGAGCAGCCATGTATATAAGCAGCCCATAGCCTACTTCTCACGAATTCAAGCTTCTTCTCTTCTCTTCATCTCTGCCAGTATCATATCGATAGTTTTTGCTTATAGAAACAGGCTCAGAGATATGTACGACATGAAGTTTGGTAACAATGGCACTCTAGAATGAACAAATCTTGAGCTTTACTTCCACCGGAAGACAGCAAGGGGTGTCACCAATTTCCTGCCCAATAGCGTTAAGGCTTGGCGCATTCGGCACTCCATATGTGCACATACTTTTACAGCCAGCAGACCAGGCTTTGTCTGCATTCAAAATAGAATGAGATTAAGCATGTTCATGATACATACAGAGCACGCATATTGCATTATCGTGAAATCGGCTGAGCGTTTGAGAAATTCTAAATCTCCACAATATCTGCACAGCTAGATTTTTTTTATCAGAATCTGTATAGATGCAAAGATAGGCGAAGATCGCAGGTGATCTCAAGAACAGTATGTGAACCGAATGCATAGAGTAGCCTTGCAGGAAAGGAGGCATACTAATTCGATGAGTATCAGGCCTGCATTTTGCAATACTGCTTTTCCGATTGTCTCGCCATTCGCCAATCCGGCGGTCGTTTTAGGCGTCATCATCATGTCAGCAGCAGCCCGCCTTTAGTGATTCGCAGCGTATCATCGTCAAGTCGGTATGGCGTTCTGTTTCTTTTCCTTTTTTTTTTTTTTGGGTCATCTTACTATGGCCTGTGCTTTTTAGATTTGAAGGAAAATGGCTGGGATCGATACGTAATCGACTGTCCAGGTGCTGCCCGTTTCCGGCTAGTCTAGTCCTACATCGCCGCTTCAGTTCTCTCCTGAATTCACAATAAACCACCATCACCACCACCACCGATACCACCACCACCACCGCAGTTTCACAAACCTTCGTTCGTCTCCCAACCATCTCACTTCTCACAGCTATGGCCAATGTTACAGAGGTCCCTTTCAAAAGTTTTGTTCAAGCTAATAATTTGTTAGAACTTTCGAGGTTATGACCGTGTTTCTACCTGGAGTGCAGCAAATGGATCAATTATCAACTAATTAATTAGTAGGTATATTCGGCTGGGGTGCTCCCCAAATCAACACGCCAACCTTTAGCGCGGGAAATATTTTTTGAAAAGGACCTCTGTACTAGCATCCCAGATCAGGAGGCATCCACGGGTTTCAAACCCTCGCCAACGCTATTACCGCTCACACGGACGACAAGTTCACTCAATTGAACAATCTTATTCACACTCCTTTTAACGAGCTGAACATCCGATTAGATACAATATCCGTCTTTCTTTAATATATCAAACAGTACTAGTTGCATATAGCAATCGAAATAACCTTACACGCATATAGTGTTAAAGATCACAGTTCGGAAGCACCTCTGTTAATTCAATCTCTGCGCGAATTGAGCTGCTTATATACACAAATCAACCCTTGTACCTCTGCCAGGATTTCATCCTTCTGAAACACCTTGATTTATCAGCTGTGAGGTCCAGAACAGTCGAATCTCTTTAATTAGGTACTGTGACTGCTGAGCAGCTTCCTTTGGGGCCTTGACATCTAGAATTCCCATCTTGATAACACTAATGAAGTACAAATGAAGTATAAACACCTCTCATTTATCCGACAACAAATGCCGAAGTTCCAAATTTTCCCAGGACGCCCAGAGACATCAACTCGCTTAACATTTCAGATCTTAACGACCTATTGATAGCACCTGGGGCAAGCGATGCTACTAATGTGCACCAAAAAGACAGAGACTAAGGGTTGCAAGTTGTCTGACGCCAGCCAGAGCGAATCTAGCGTGAAAGGTACAGCGACAACCCGCCCATCAGGGTGCAGGTGCAAAGCTCGTCGGAAACTGGCCGCACCGGGAGAGAGAGTAGGTAGTATGGATGAGAGACGTCAAAATTTCGGGATTGAAAAGTCCGCAATAATATGACATCGCTACTGCTGTTGTTTGGAGCGTCGCTGCTGTAAATCAAGTCACTTGTTTCCAGTGGAAATAGCATTGTGAAGGCTGGGAAAGAGCATAGCAAATTGTATATATTCTACTTCTCCCAGTTTCGTAGATTTACACAATTCATTTTCTTATTTCTTACATATAGATTCCACATCACGCAACACGGTATTGCCAATTAAAAATCCCACTCATACTTGTCCATTCCTTGGCGCCACAATCTATGTTCCATTATCACTAGTGGTCGGTTCTTGAGGATGGACCGGCACCGTGAAGTCGTAGCTGCTCGCCTGTCGCGGCAGCGTATCGACGACCATTTGACTTCCCGTCAATGAGAAGTCAAATGTCAACTTGGCATCGATGTCCAGCGTCAAAGAATAGTCTCCGGGATAAATTGTCAAGTCACCATTTGCGTCCGCCCTTGCAAGCGAACCCAGCGTCAACGGCAGACTCAGGTTCTGGCTTCCGCCGACAGGGACATCGTGGGCGCGGGCATACGAGATGAGCGATTTATTGGGGTATGGCGCAGGTCCTGCGTTGGAAGAAGAGATGAACAGGAGACCGACGTAGTCTGATGAAAGATTGGCAAGACCTCCGGTGTTTGTAACGCTGGCGCCAACGGTGAAGAACGGCGAAACGTCTTTGTAGGTATCTGTGGAACCGTTGACGAGGCTGCCAATATCGTATGAGGCTTGTGGTGTGGCAGTCCACGAGAAGGAGAAGTTGGTATAGTGCAAACCGTACCCGAATGGGATGACAGGAGTACCTGTGTACCATTTATATGTGCGGCCAGGGTATGATCCATTTGGCCGCAGGTCCACCTCATATTTCGTTACGGCTGAGGTGTAGTTTGCAGGGTATTGTGTCACGGGCAACCTCCCGGCGATAGATTTGGTTCCTGTAAGTACATCGAGAACCGCATAACCTCCATCTTGGCCCGGGTAGCCGCCCCAAACCAAAGCGTTGACGCGATCGTTGGACAGAATGGCGGTATCGTCGACCTGTCCTCCGCCAAATTGGACAACAACAAGCGCTTTGCTCGAATTGGCAAGCTGGGCAACAAGGTCAAGTT
Organism: Bathelium albidoporum; assembly: GCA_021031095.1. Classification (NCBI taxonomy): domain Eukaryota; kingdom Fungi; phylum Ascomycota; class Dothideomycetes; order Trypetheliales; family Trypetheliaceae; genus Bathelium; species Bathelium albidoporum. Next base: position 3,684 of record JAGFVP010000147.1, read on the forward strand.
GGTTACCGGGCCAGACTATTGACGTTCTGTCCAGACTCTCGGCCTCGACTGTTGTGTCAATACCTCCCAGATAGATTGTCAGGTCAGCCGACTGCGCGGCAGCGACTGCAGCAGCGAAGCCCGATGAGTCTGTCGAGTTGATGCCTGTTCCATTCACATAACGAACGTTTGCCCATTGACTTTGGAAGGCTTGCAATGGGCTGTTGAGATAGGGCGCCGTCCCGTAGTAGTTCCCTTGCATCTGAGTGGTAGCGTTGGCCCACGGACCGATCACAGCGACCTTCGAGATATTCTTGCCAACTGGAAGCGTGCCATCATTCTTCAAAAGTGTCATACCTTCAACAGCAGCTTCGTATGCCAATGATTGGGAAGACGGAGTGCTGACATCGGACCAGTTCAGCGAGCCAAATGGCGAGTCACCGTCAAAGTATCCAACGGAAAAGAGTGCATTGTAAAGTCTCGTCAGAGCCCGATCTACGTTAGCCTCCGTGGTCATGTTCATTGCAACTGACGCATTGAGGTCCGAATAGGTTGAGCCGCAGTTCAAATCTGTTCCAGCATTGAGTGCAACGGCGGCAGCTGCGTTGTCACTGTCAACGAAGTGATGGGAATCGTAGATGTTTCCGATGGCATCACAGTCAGAGGTCACGTAGTTGTAAGGAGAAGAAAAATTCCAGGCTTCTCTAAGGACATCCTGAAGAAGGTACTCGCTTGCGCATGAAGGAATACCATCGACGGCATTGTAAGCGCACATGATGCTACCAACAGCAACGTCCCGAACGCAGGTCTTGAAAGGAGCTAAATAGTACTCGCCAAGATCTTGCTGGGTCGGGTCGAGGTTGTTGCTATATCGATTCGTCTCAATGTCATATACGGCAAAATGCTTGCACGTTGCTATGATCTGTTTCTGTGTAGGGTCGTCCAGGCCACCCTGTAGACCTGGTATCAAGTTCTCGATGTACCGCTGCACGTGGAAGGCATCTTCGCCTGGCGTCTCCAGTCCTCTTCCCCATCGGGGATCGCGGAACGGATTGATGTTCGGTGTCCAAAAGTCGAATCCCGCGTGTCCATTGTTCGCAAATGCTCTTGCCTCCTTTCCGACGACGCTTGCCACGGCATTGATCAGAGGGTCGTCGAAAGCGGCTGACATCAGAATCGGCATAGGGAAGCTTGTAGCGTAGCTGAAGTCCGAGCCATTTGGCAAAGTGAATGAAACGCCTGGGCTATCAGCAACCCCATGAAGCCCTTCACTCCACCATTGATAAGGTAAGAGACCGAGTCGAAGAGACCCTGCTGCAGAGTTGACGAGATTGTTAACTTTCTCGTCGAGTGTCAAGGCTTGAATCAGGCTCGCAACACGATCTGCAGTAGAGAGCGATGTGTCACAGACCTTGTTGGCACAGAGCGGCGAAAGGCTGCAAGCTCCAGCGGTGGATGCACTGTTTTGAGCTTCCGGATTTGAGATTTGATAGAGGTTCATGCTGTAATTTGTACGGCTCAGAACAGCCCATCACCATTAAAGAGACAGCCAGGGTTATGCCAATAAAACTTACAAGTAGGTTCCTCCACAGGCGGCAGACGAGTTGCCAGGGCAGACGTAGCTACAGGAACTCTCGTCTGCTTTTGTTGCCGCAGTAGCGATGGCATTTCCACAGAAGCATTGGCTTTATGTTCATTTCAGTATAATATGGCTGAGAAAATGATATCGTCGTTGACTGACGTTGTATACTCCACACCGCTGTAATTGTAGCCATATAAGCCACAGATGTTTGCGCAGTACTGGGGATCGTTCAGATTCCCGGGCGCGATCTGTTTTCCATTGAGAGTCCTAGTAGTACTGTCGGTGTAGCACCCAAGATATGAAGATGCAGCCGTGTAAGTCGAATTGGCAGAAGCTGAACAAGTAGAACTGACAGCCAAGGCGTCCCTAATTAGAAAAAAGAGAAAGACTGACAGACCTACCCCGTGGGTCATAGAGCTTGAAGCCTTCATTTTGAGATGCTTCAGATGAAGAAAAATCTACTCAGCTTCCAAATGTTCCTGGATGTGGCGATGCTTGGCTTTACTCAGGATAATGGCAGATGTCGAGCTTCAGTACTTGCCTTTTGGCTAAATGAAGTCGTTCAAGCATTCTCCACTGCGATAGCCGTTGGCAGAACTGGAGAAGTCCAGCCGTACCTCTTTCATCAGATGCATAGGCATTCTTTATCTCGACGCAACTCGTGTCTGCTCGCCATAATCGTTCAACGTTGTTTCCAGAGGCCTCCTTCAACGAGCTCCGTCAGCTGCCTCGACATCCCTACCACAAAAGGTGCACCATGGATCATCCTCCTAGGCCACGACAAGTAACAATCTAGCTGCAGAGGCCCACACGGCAACATCCATGGCCTGAGTCTTAGGGACCTCGGGCAGCGAAAATCATTCTTCAATCCCGCCGTGGTTGAGATTCGGGAAAGCGGAAAGTGAGCTATCAGTCTTGAGGGGTGAAGACCGGCAGAGCGGGAAGCTGGTGATGCTCGTCGACAAGGAACGATGTCTCAATGTAGCTCGCGCTCCGGGTAAGCATGCGCGGAGCTGTCGTAAACCCAGGATCCTTTGGCCAGCCTTCGGGTGGGTCCGTCTCGACTGCCCAGGAGGAGCTGAACCCCTGAGAGATCTGCGCGCTGCATATCTACGTCGGCATCATGATGTCAAAGTGCGGGGGTTTGTAAGAACGGGTGGGCGTCAAAAGAGATGTCGATGAGAAGTGGCTGTTTGGTTTCGAGGAGGCCCTCAACTGGACTCTGGAATTGAAAACCACGTTCAACTTTTCGTCATTGTATTGTGGCCGAATTGGAAGCACCGAATCTTATGAGGGACCCTCCGACTTGAATCTGGGCTTTTGAGACCCGTTGCTGCAGGATGGTTGCAAGCGGCTGATCGTTGACGCAGCGTGCATGAAGCTTGCGCGTAATCGAAAAATGGATCTGTGAGCTCAGCGGCATAGTAGTGGGGAGTAAGCCCGTATACACGATCCAGCAGATTTCCATACTGGGCAGGAATGTATAGACAGTCATTCTTTGTAAATGACGTCGACATATACTATCAGAGTCATACTCAATCATGAAGCACATTATGCAAAGCAAGGAATGATATAAATCGCAGCATCGCGATTGTCCATTAATGATTACTTAAACATATCACCAGCAATGCTGGTGCCACCCGCCATTGCGGGCGCGAGAAACATAATTACATGAAGAATTCGTGGGTCACCGTTGTAAACTAACCCCCCTTTCATTAATTAACCCCTCCAAGCCATACCATGCATTCAAGAAGCTCATGAAATCCCCGAATGATCCTCAATCACAAGAGCGCCATTGCACCGACAACGCCCGCAGCCAATCCGACAACGTTGTAGCCAACTTGGTTGGCGCCGGCGGAGGTCTGCGCGAGGGGCGCGGAGGTGGACGAAGCACCCGCGGAAGCGGTCGGGGTTGGTGCCGTAATTGTACCGTTCGAAGCACCGGTAGCGACGGGCTGACCCTCGGATTTCTCCGAGACGACTGGAGCAGAGCTGGCGGCCGAGCTGGCGACGGGCTGGCCCTCGGATTTCTCAGACACGATGGGCGCGCCGGAGGAGAGAGAGGAGACGGTCGAGACGGCGGAGCTGGCCACTGGTTGGCCCTCGGATTTCTCAGAGACGATGGGCACGGAGACGGTAACGGGAGATGGGGCTTGGGGCTGTCCATCGCTGATCTGGCTGACAGCGGTGGGCAATGCGGGTTGGCCGTCGGTAGCTTCAGTAACGACAGTGCCGACGGTGGTAGCGATTGGCTGGCCTTCAGACTTTTCGCTGATGGCGCTTGGGGCGACGCTGGTAGCTCCAGGTTGGCCTTCGGATTTTTCAGTCACGGAAGGAACAACAGATCCAGCAGTAGGTTGGCCATCACCACCCTGGCCGGAAGAACCTCCGGTAACAGCTTGAATGTAAATTGGTGAGCATTGTGGGGCCCAGTCGGTGTTGTACAGGTTGTAGAAACCGCCAGAGTAGCAGGCGTAGAAGATGGCGGAGTTGCCAAGGGCGATAGAGCCGTTGCCACAAACAGAGAAGCCAGCAGTGTAAATAGCACCGGCCTGAGGAGGATTGTCAAATTGAAACCTTTGACGCGTTAGTGGTGACGGTCACGTCAAACTCGCCATTTCTCGGCTTGTTTATGTAAACACATACTGGAAATTGGAGGCAATGTAGCCCGTGCGGCCAATCTGATCGTGCAAAACACCGTTGTTCAAGCTAAGAGTAAGAGTACCAGAAGCTTGACGCTTCTCGACCTCGAGATCACGCTTGGATGAGGCAGTCGAGACATTGACGGTCGCGATATTGAAGGTGCCAGTGTATGTGGGCGCACAGCCAGGAGGCGCGGCCTGCGAAGGAGCGATTGCTGAACTAACCCCCCCGGGCACGGCCTGTGCGAGGCCGGCCACAGAAGCAACGGCAAGCGCGATTTTGGCGAGCTGCATTTTTGTACAGATGCTGCTTGTAACGAGTGTTGGATGGATGATGAGAAATGATGCTCAGGCAAAGATGCTGCGCAGGAAACAATTGAGAGATGCGTGGTTAGTAGTGAAGGTGGTCGGGGGGAAGAGAGATTGCGAGCATGGAGTAAATATAAAGGGCTTGTGTAGCGTGCATAAGTCTATCACTTGGCTATGTGCAACCCCCGGCGCGCTAAAAATCCGGATGGCGGGTGAGAAGGGGCATCAAGCTCCATCACAGGCATCACCGCCAGGCCCCGTTGCTGCACTTGCGCCGCTCTGCTCAATCACTTTCCTGCTTCCAGCGGTGCATGCTGCCTAGCGCCCATCTGAAACGCAAATCCTCTTCTGCCCAGCCCACCACCTGCCGCTTTCCCTATCGCTTCTCCACACTTTTGGCTTCGCTTCCGCCTCCACCCCCAGCCATCGGCATCATGGACAATCAAGCGACATGCCCGTGCACCGATATGCCCTGCGCGACCGGCGTTCCCACCGAGTATTCTGCAATTGAACCTATTTACCCAATGATAGTCACCAATTGAGCGCAAGCGACGCTGTTGGCTGCACGTCTCAGGAGCGTCAGGAGAAAATACTACTTCGTTGAGAGCCACCATCCCTGATCCCGTTTTGGGGTGGGCCCGTTGCCCGGGTGCGGCGTAGCCTCTCTCTCTCTCCCGTCAGAGACCCCAACCACCGCGGCCGCCAGTGTGGCCTCGACCGCTGCAGGCACTATTGGCCAACAGCCGCCCTAATTACGTGGCCGTGAGATCGCCGACCGACAATGGGAGGGGGCATGTTGTGCATTTCTCCTCCCTAAGAATGCCGTCATTTCATCACATTCCTGATCGCACTCTCCATCCACAACTTGGTATACAGCCTGTGGGCCCAATCGAGCAGTGGGCCGAGAGGCGGCTTGCCGCTCTCGGACTTGCCCAGCCCTTGGTAGAAACAGCTCTTGAGTTGAAATTCTGCAACGCCTTCCGCCTGCTTGACTTCGGCGCGCATCTCGAATAGTCCATCGCTCGCGCGCACCTCTTTGTTCATTGGCGAGTCTCCGCATCGCACTAGGATCGATGACGCCGAATGCGAGAGGACCTCGAAGTGATCCGTGATTTCTGTGCCGACCGGGTAGGAGGAGTCCTGGAGGACATCGCGGTCCCATAGCTGGTGCGCGGTCGTTGGTCCGCGGTACTTGCGTTCGAGGTATTTGCGTTGGATGGTGTAGCCTTTATTGCATTTCCCGCCATGATTAGCATTTTCTGGACATGTTTTGGCTACTGCTAGCCCATCCCGTCCAACAGCAATGCCCACATTACGCATTGCCTTGGGATCCTCCGCGGTAAAGCAGATGCAGCTTACCCAATCCACTCCAAACACCTGCGCAAAATGCCTCGACAAGCTTGCCGTCCTTCTCCAGTAGCTCAGGCTTGACCCGATCCAGCGGTACCCTTCTCACACACCGGTCGTGCAGGCTTGGGTTCTTTTCGGGATTGTTGCGAAGGTAGAAGACATTTGCGAAGATTTCGTCCGTCGTTGACATCGGCACGAATCTCGACTTCCGCGTCATCGCGACAAATGTGCCAACCGTTGCAAGAGCTCCCCACCCCACGACGGCTGTAGTGGTACGAAGGACGCCCATTGTGGTGTCGAGCGAGTTGGTTGTAGGATGAGATTAGAGCAAAGACTAGACCACCGCAGCAACGTGACGCAAGGAGGTCGAAAGAAGCTGTCCTGCGCTGCTAGGACTGTGATACTTGAGAAGTTTTCCTTGGGTTCCTTGATTTGGCGGGGGAAAAGGGCGTCGCTCGGCGCAGAAGGGAAGCCCGAACCCGATTCGACGACCTCAACATCCCTTTTCTCTTCTCGGGGCTCCACTTTGCTCACTCGGAAATAGTTATGTTATAGCTCTCTCCGAAAACATAAGGCGATATGCAGGTCTTATGTACTAATTTTTGTTTATGCAGCCCTTCCTGCGGGAGATGACCTGTTTCAGAAATCTGGGGAACTGATAGAAACATCCGCCACGGTTCCACCACTGCTGTAGCATCTTTACAAGCATCATCTTACTTACATCCTGGCCAAACCCTGAACAACGTTCATGAACCATGCCATCGAAAAGCTTAAAATGTATCGAGCTGATGAATAATATCCTTCGAAGTTTCATGCAAATGATGGAAAGGTCTGGGCAAAGTAATGACAGTCGTTTCAACACCATCATATATAAGGTATTCAGGAGGACACATTTTCAATCGTCCACCTTCGATTCGCATCCATCTCATTGTACATTCTTTTTCCTCTTCTCCCTCATTCTGCTTATTTTTGGCGAAGTCTGTCATTTTTGTTGAAATTCCCATTCTCGTTCACGCAAATATGCAGTTCCTTGTTCCACTTGCCATTCTGGCATCCGTTACACCAGCTCTGGCAGCACCCCGCAGCCACGCCTTGAACAAGCGTACTGCCGATCCCTGCTCGTCCAATACCAAGGGCGTTTGCCCCGCCACCACTGCCTGCAGCGCCTCCAAAGTCTCCACCGCCATCCAAGCTGCCGAATGTAGCCACAACACCCGCGTTTCTGGGACCCAGACTTTCGCCGTCTTCGTTACTGATCATCAGTATGTCATGAGCCTCTCGCTTCTCAAACACTTTAAAGAAAGACACAGACTAAGGACATATGACTAACGACACGTTCATCGCACAGGTACGACTCTTCTCATGGTGCTCCTTATGGCACATGCTCAGCGTATACCTGTACCGCACCCACCAATGCTACAATGACAGACGTCGATGCCGATTGCTGGACCTTCTTTTGGAGGTGAGCATCCCCAGATCCACCAGTCCATCAAAAGTCTTCTCTTAACAAATGTCGCGTGAACAGTGACCTTGGTGAAAGCGATGGCGTTGGAACAGGATGCATCAAGGACCCCGAAACGGGCGAGTGTGGATGTGAAGACTCTAATGGAACGTTCGTTCCTGGGAGTAGCAGCTGCACCTAGTCCTTTGTAGCACCTGTTGATGCGAGACATCTAGGTCAGACCAGTCGTATCCAGGATATCAAAGCTGTATCTGGTGATTGACATTCGTTTCGCCAAATGTATATTTCCTTTCGGGACACCGGCCTCGAAGCTAGCCTTAGAACCAGCTCGCAAATACATAGAAAAAGCAGAATATCCCAAGACCCAGATGTGGAATCCTCAAGAGTGTGCTCGCGGATGTGGCGCTGGTGGTCTCCGTGTTCTTTGCACTGGATGCAATGCTAGTTGCTTGGTCCATGGGCTGATTGTTTGCGATTGTTGTCGTCGGTGTACTTGAAAGATTTTCCGTCACACTTCCATTCACAACTAAGGCCCCAGAAGCAAAGGAGATGACTTCTCCGTCAACAGTCGCATCTGGTCCGCCAACACTCAAGGTGATGCTCCCATCAACAACAACTGTATCAGCGCGACCAGCTTCTTCCACGGCAGTCAAAACTTTGCCATCTACCGCAGTAACACGTGCTTCTCCTTCTCCCACCGCTCCTGAAATCTCGCTCCACGAGGCTGTACTTGAACTGTCGACCACAACGCCGCCATGGACGTCGCTGAGCGTATGTCCATCAATTATCAGTGCTGGACCACCGATTGAGAGCGTTTTTGTTCCAATGGTAATGTCTCCATTGTCTTCTCTAAATGCCGTGATTTTCGAAGAGCCGAGGGAAATGACTGCTGTGGCTTCTGCTTGTAAGTTCTGACCCGCCGCCACAGACGGGCCGACTGCAATGGTAGAGCTACCGTCAATTACGATACCCTTGCTTCCAAGGCTCACAAGGTGGCCACCCATGGTAATTGCTGGCCCGCCAACAGACAGGGTTCGTGTACCGACAACCATGTCCCCACTGCTTTCTTCGAATGCTGTAAATTGTTGAGAACCCAATGACAGGACTGCGGTAGCCTTCGCTGGCAAAGCTGGATCCGCTGTTACAGGCACGTCCAAGGCCGCTGTGGAGCTACCATCAACAACGATGCCATCGCCTCCAAGGCTTACAACATGTCCACCTACGGTGGCTGCAGGTCCACCAATCGAAAGAGTTTGAGAGCCGATCATTACAGCACCGTTCTGACCTGGCTTCCGGTATGCTGTGTAGGCCTCAGATCCAAGTGTGAGTATCGATCCCTCAGGAGCCGCCCCGTTACCAGTCAAAGGAATCTTTGAAGCTTCAGCACCGCTACCAACAACGATATATCCACTGCCCATGGATACCGGTGTACCACCGATTTCAGTTTGATCACCTTCGTGAAGCGTAGCTCCAGCGACACTGATACTACTTGGATCATTCGGAACTTGGTAGATTGGCTCGTCGCCAACCATTGCAGCTACTACCCCCGGACCCTCAACGCCTGTACCGCCAGATGAAGGATCGGCCTTTGGGTCAGAGTCCCCAGAGCTTGTACCACCATAGGCGAGCACGGAGATGATGGCGGCGGCCCCACCACTACCGGAAGGATCCGGTATAGGCTCGTTTGCCACTCCTACATTGCTTGATTCTTCAGTTGTGCCAGAACCTGAAGATTGCGCTCGGCTTCCTCCGCCGTGATTCAAGATGCTGGCGATGTGGCCTCCAGCATCTTGTGCGGGGTCTCCTGCATTATCTGGGGTGCTTCTGGAGGGATTGACAGGATCTGGCGCGTGTCCAGGAGCGACACTTTCAGAAGCTCCACTACCAGTAACGTATGGATCAGGATCTGAATCTGGGTCTGAAACTGAGGGAGATCCAGCAGCTGGAGGTTGCTGCGCCGGCTGTAGCGTTGAGGAACCGTGGCCTTGCTCAGGGACGGGATTGCCTCCAGAAGGGCCTCCCGAAGTGCCGAAACTGGCTGTATGCTGCCCCGTGGACGGAGGCTGGGGATGTGGAGCTTTGGGTGAACTGCCAAAAGGCGGGACATATGGCGTTGGTGATGGAGTCGGAGGGATTGGTGACGATTTGGCAGACGCAGAGTTGGCGGGATTCGTCGCTGGGTCCGCTGGTATGCTTGATGAAGTATGAGTCTGTGAGCTTGAAGTGAATACAGGTGAGTTCGGAAGTGCTGCTGATGGCTGCTGCTGTAGCGCGTGAGGAGGATCGTACACGCCTCTGTATGCGTATTCCAAGCCGCAAGTCGAAAGCGACGGATCTATTATCTGAATGAAATTCTTCGGGTATGACAAGATCGGACCATATAGGTCTGGAGTCATTGTGGCGCAGAAGTAGTCGGGCTCACCAAAGCAGGACAACCAATTTGTATAAGCCGAATATGGCATTGGTGTGTTGAGATCACCATAGTCAAACGAATACGGCCCTTTAAAATTGATGTATGGTCCAGGAGCATGCGGATCGTAGACAGGTGTCACTACGGATCTTAGACTGGAGACATCGGAAGGCTTCACCGGTATGATGGTATTCGTCTTTATCGTACTCTGGTTTGTGCACCAAGATACCACGACGCCACCAAAGGACATGTAAGCTGTAGGAGATGTCAGCGTCATTCCCTCGAAGACTTGAGTATTTGGTCCGTCGCCTGTTTGCTGTGCAGTGAAGGTCGTCGTGTTTGCCCCATTTTGTGATGGGCAGATGTTGTTATTGGGCACTGCAGTTGAAGGCCAGTAGAGTAGTCTCACCGAGTCTGCCGTGATCTGGCACGAACCACAGGGTGTATACGGAGTGCAGGTTGGAGATTGGGGCAATGTATTTGGAAAAATCTGCACTCCAGTTAAGTTGTGTACCGAGTTATAACTCAACCATGCTTCATCAGCAGACTGGTATGATGCGATTCTGGAGGAATACACATCCTGCAACAAGTTGCAATGTTCTGCATCTAAGCTACATGGCGGCTTTTCGGGGTACGGAACTGCCACGTATGTAGGGATCCAGTAGCCGCCCATTGTAGTCGTCACAGTGATCAGGCGTGGACTGACCGCCCTGGGCACTCCGTCACAAAGCGTTGTTGTTATGTACTCATAGGTGGTGCTAAGTTCGGCGCTGGGTGAAAATTTCTGCGTTGTAGAAGATGTATGATTGCTGAACCAAGCAGCGCTTGCATCGATGTAGTTTTGCAGTGCTATGGCGCAGCTTAGGGCAGAAGCCGTATCATTGGCTTTGGTGCTCCATTGGGTAGTGTTGGCAGCATACTGGAAGGGCGACGAGGTTGAATTCCACGCATCGCTGAGGCTTGGAGAGGCAAGCTGTCCCGACACAGCTGTAGGTAGAGCCTCGGTCTGAGATTTCGTTGGCGACTTTCCAAGGCCTTGAAGAATGTAGCTACCCATGCTGGGAGAAGTGGCGACAGAAGAAGTCGATATCAGAACATCCGGAGAAGAAGATAAGCTGGAAGCAGATGCATGATCCATAAGGCAAGAGGTGCATGACTCGTTAGGATAACTACTTGTATTTGCTGGTAAACTTGCGCCTGTGCTCTCCGTTAGCAGCAATCTTCTGGAAGGGAATTATGTTGCGCACAAAAGACACCTTCAAACATTGCTAGCCATCCTATCGGAACAAAAAGATGCCATATAGTTCTGCCCATTTTCGATATGGCGCGGTCAAATTGATACATCAAGGAGTGAAAGTTTGCCAAAGAATTGAGCTTTGCATGACGTTTCAGACGACAGAGGATACTGGAATCCACTCATGCTCTTATTTCTCATATATCACCCTCAGACCGGTCCAGTGAGACATTTTCCAGAAGTGCGCTTTGCTCGAAGTCCAATCGTGCATTTCCCATGACTTGATTGGTGGATCAAAAGGCTTTTCCGCTTGGAAAATTCGGATCAACGTGACAGTACCGAGCTGAACTGCACAGACTCAACCTCAATAGCCAGCCGATTTTCAGGCAACGAATTGTGTTTGCCTCAAAATATTTTTGCACGAAAAGGAGAAATTGGCTTGCATGTAGGGTTCGCCTTTTTGGTAAGCTGCTTTAATACCTGCCAGTAATTCTACACTGTTGCAAGCACCATCATGCGGCGATTGGCCTGTTAACACCGAACCCCTGGCTTTCAGCTGCGCCCAGAAGTCTGCCGTCAGCAGTACGTGAAGCAAACCCACCTTGTGGGCGCACCGAGGTCGGCGATCGTCGAGTGTGAGCTGTTCGGCAGAGGTATCTCGAGGTCGGTACGAGGTCCTGCTGAAGAATTCCTAGTATGCTAAAATTGGCTGCCACGCGCAGTGAAGTCCGAGCGTTTTCGCAGATCGCTGCTCCGATGGTGTTGCAGCCAGGGTGTTGGAAAGGGGAAGGGTGGGAATATACAGACATTAGAAAGTATCTTGTATCTATCTGCAACTGCTGTGGGGACCATCTAATGTAGCAGCCCTCAGCATTGCAAGTAAAGACGTTGGATGGCTCAGTTGAACCACAATTTCCCACGAGCACCTGGCGCACTACTTAGTGTTGATGAAATTGAATCGAGTGCGACAGTGGATTGAGGCCATCAGCACGCAGGTCATTGCCTTACAGGCCGCAGCTTGACAGGCAGACAGGCAGACAGGCAGACAGGCAGAGCTGAGGTCAGGCATACAGCAACAACCTTCTTGCCGCTTAGGATGGACTTTGTCCACACCTCCTATCCCTTGAGCCGGTGAGACAGCAGAGTCACTGTATGGACTGAAGGGAAGCAAGATCACGGAATCTTCCGCGCTTAGATGTAATGATTCGAAGTCTCTTAAGATAAGCCATATTGTGGCCGTACCAAGAGACAACTCCACGTAAAAGCACGTAGACAGGGACCTAATGTTAGTGAGGAAAGGATCCGATCCAGATCCCACAACTCTGGCGACAACGACCACGATCTCGTTATTCGCGAGAAAGGTTAGAGAATTGTAGTAGATCTCGCAAAGGGCTGTCCTTAGGTTCCTTTAAGATTGAGTGAATGGACACAGGAAATGGAAACTCCGCGCAGTGATGCATTCGTCCGGATTGTCGGCGTAACGAAAGTTGATTCGCAAGGCGATCCTTGGCTTTCGTCTTTCAAAAAGTAGGTGCTGGTCGACAGAAGCGGGCAAAAGTGCATTGATAGCAAATGCTAATGATTCTGGATCATTCTCGACCAATGCGACAAGGCGACGACCTTGTTGTACTCCATAGATGCAGAACTCAGCCGGGATGGACTTTTGAGGGTTCAATTGCAGCGCCAGCTTTGGCTTGGTACTTATCAGAGTTCACCTGTATCGAATGGAACGAAGCTTCTCAAGATCGCCATTCCGCATGGGGCAATAAACCCGTATCGACCGGAAACGCTGAGCCGACATTGGGGCCCACAGCCACAGCAGGGGGGAAATCGCTGTCTTCTACAGAGTTAACGGTACCTCATCTTCAGCGTCTCTGCTACTCTGCAAAGCGGCTCAATACAGGTGAGCTACCTTCACCTCGGAATGTCCAACAGAAGGGCATTTTAGAAAATGCATCCTTGGTCTTCAAGTGGCAACTGTCGTGTAGCTTCATGCAAAATCAGTCACTCCCGGATGACAGCTTCTGGCGAAAGTTAGCAAAAATAGCAATACAAATGCAGCAACTTCTTGTTTCTACGGCTCAGACGGAGTGCAGTAAAGCAAGCGCAGGTAATTTGCCTATGCCGCATGGCTATGCTTCAACCTTGTGGAATGCGACTCTCGAAAAGCTGCTATACACATTACGACCCTACCTCATGCTTACTCTCAGATCGAGCGTCCTGAGTGTCTGTCTTGATCGGATTACCGAGTATTGCGTAATCAATCAAGAGTTGACAATACACACAACGTATGGTGTGCTGTAATTAGGTGTTCCAAGCTGCGTCGATTGTTCACCTGTTGATAATATCACAGCTGCTGGACCAACGTGCACGTGGCCAGGTGCTGCTGCTGTTCAGCTGCTCCTGGATAGAGATTCGCCCTTCCTGCTGCTTCCTGTTCATTACACTGACACGTCGCCTCTCCCGCTGAGTGTTGCACAACATTTCCCGGTTTTCGAGCCTGAAGGATCCCCTCTCTGACCTGGAAAAAAGAAGTGTGCTATACACCTACCGCCACAACTCTGCCTCAGAAACGCGACTTATTGGAAAAGTGTCCTTTTTGATTTAAGCGGATCATGTATGAGCCGCCGTACATATTTTTCCATCAACCGAAAGGCTATAGATGGATGGAAGGAACGGATCCTGCCTTACACAAGCTTCGCACGCTTAACGACGCCCCAGAGGGGCTTATCACAAGCCTCAAAATCAACGTATCTCAGCCTGACGCCCTTATGGCCTGGATCGAGACAAACAACGCAGCCCTAATCTCCGACCTTTCTGTCTTTGTTGACGCAGACTCCCCAGCAGCCAGTGCACAGCGCTGGTACCTACTTTTCGACAAACTCGGTCGAGAAGCTACGAATGTCCAGAACTTGAGTGTCTTTTGGGACGCATTGGGCCCTTGGGGTACGCGACCACCGTGGCGTCTGGAGGATCCAATATATTCTGGGTTGGGAAAGAGCGTGGTCTTTGTCCGTGGGTTAGCACTGCTTAAGGTCAAGAAGTCTGTACACATTACTGGGTGGTACGCCAAACCTTGGCCAGCTTACTTGGATGAGAAACTGGGTTTAAAGCCGGTCGACAAGCATTACGTCCCAGGAAGTCAATGGAGTAGGGAACTGGAGGACTACCAGAAAGGCACCCAGCGCTTGAACCCTTGGACTGATACTAAAGACATAGTACTATGGTTCCAAGACTAGGAGAAGGGTTCACTTTTTGCAGACTTATCACTATTAAAATATCGCTAGTCCATTTATTGTAGTGCGATGGAAGAAAACCTTAAAAAAAAGGGTCGCGGTTTGCTCTCTTGGTATTTATACAAAAAACAGTCTCGTTCTCACTGGAGACAAATGACCCTGATCATCCAAGTGATTCCACACTTTTGCGTAGTCCTATTACTTCAATATTGAATTACGAAAGGGGCCACCATGTGCTCGCTGAGAACGGGCACGTATTCCATCCACATACGGCCCACAACATTTCCTTTTTGACTCCTAACAGTGCCTACCTGGGCGCTGCACTAGCACGTCTCGCCCTGTTTATTCCGCGTTTATGTAATCGTTAGTAGGGAGAAGTTCAGCTGTTGAGGGGACATAAATCGCAACGAACCCCCGAAACTGCAAGCGATCGTCTGCGCCGCAACGCTGGCCGATGCCGCCGTTTTCCCGCCGAACTCAGCCTCTCGCAAGCTCTTCCGAATGTGATACCTACTAGCGATCGTTGGGGTATTTGACGCGAAAAATGGCGATTGATTCATGTTGGAGCCACAGGCTTGACCCATCCAATGTCTGCTCGTGCTGCAGACATCTGGAGATGACGCGACACGGACAGCTTGGGAGATTGAGAATTTATATATAGGTAATGAAAGGCCAGCGTGGTGGGAAGTTCTATCAAAATACCTTCATCGTCCTTTTCACCCGAATACAAGATCGCGAAGCGTCTTGTTTTATGATCGGGATCTGACCTCGCTTTATAAAACTCCATCCAAACTCACCCATTCCTATTCCTTTCCTTGCACGTCCCATCTCAGTCGAGGGCAGCAGTTGCTTCTCCCTGATTCTACAATCCTGCTTCCGGGGGGCGTCCCGTAGGCTCCCTCGAAACCTGTCTCTGCGTTTTCACTGCGACTACCACAAACGTTCTCCCATAGTCGAACTCAATATGTGTATCACTATGCTCATCAGTAGCATCATACGCGCACGCCGATCCCGACAGCAACAAGCCAAGCAACAGGCCGAAGGTTCTCAACAGCAATATGCGAACCAGCCCAATCAAGCACCGCCTCTGCATTATCAACAGCAGCAATACCAACAGGCTCCTCCAGCCGGTCAACAGAATGGACATTTCGGTCCAGAAGCACCGCCTGGACGAGGCAACACACTCCCGCAATACCCAGGCCCACCGGATGGAAGACAGTGAATGGACTTGTTGCAGGGCCACATACCTGAAGCACATACACGAAGACAACAGCGACGGGCCTCGATTGCATTGATGGTGGCCAAGATAGATGCGGAGAAGGGAATAGTTGTCATTTTGGGAATCTTGCGATATCTTGTTTTATCTAGCTGTACATTAAATTGTTTCCTCGCGATGCATTGTCAATAGTTGAGTTCCGAAAGCGTCACATCATCCACAAAATACTTCTCTCTGTTCATATTCGTCCACCAGAGATACCACGGAATGATCTTCATCTTGAACCAATGCCCCCAGCTCCCCACATCATTCACCGACTTCAACACCACCTGGCTCTCATCAAACGCCACATCAATCCTCTTCCTTCTAAACCGCTCAAACGCCTCAAACGCCTCCCGCGGCGTCCCCCTCTCCTCCTTCCTCCTCCCCCCCATCTTCTCCATCCACCGCGTCAAAAACCTCGCCAGCAGAATCGCATCCTCGAACACGATCCCCGTCGACTGGCCCTGCGGCGCCATCGCATGCGCCGAGTCGCCCACCAGCATGCACCGCTCCGTCGACCACTTCCCGTGCTTCGACAGATTGAACACCGGCCACAGGTAGAAGTCGCGCGTGCCCTCGATCAGCCGGGTGACCAGCGGCTCGCGCGCGCCCGCGAACCGCGCCCGCAGGTCGTCCCGCACGGCGGCCTCGTCGGCGCGCGCCGCTTTCCATCCGTCCCGCGACGCGATCTCGGCCTGCTGCATCAGGGCGCCGACGTACATCGAGTCGCGCGCGGGGCCGTGGAAGGAGGTCAGCAGCATGCCGCGCCGGGCGAAGCTGATGGCGGAGACGTCGAAGAACAGCGGCGCGTCGGCAGCTGGGTCTTGGGCTTTGTCGTCGGTGGTGGCGCCGGCGGAGGAGGAGGAGGAGGAGTAGGGAGCGTAGCCGAAGACGGCGCAGCAGCCGGAGTAGGTGGCGACGCGGGCGGGTTCGACGTGCATGAGGCGGGTGATGGAGTGGATGCCGTCGCAGCCGAGGAGGAGGTCGCCGGTGGCGGAGGTGCCGTCGTCGAAGGTGAGGGAGACGGTGTCGGCGGTCTCGGAGATGTGGGTGGTTCTTTTGTTGCAGGTGAAGGTGATGTTGGGCATGGTTTCGGCGACAGCGAGACCTGCTTTGAGGATCTCGCCGCGGGCTATACGGAGAGCCTGGACAGTGCAATATTGTTAATGAGGGATTCTTGGGATCCTCATGGACGAACGCTGGGCGACTCACCTTATGTGGAGGGGTTCCCATCCCTTGACCATCTGGGCCACGGAAAGCAGATTCTGCAAGTTTGCCAGAGTAGACATCGAATACCTCAATGGCATCCACAGCCACGCCATAGCCTCTCACTTTCATGATCTCCAGCGCGCCGAGATGGTCCAGCAATCTAAGTGCATTGGGCGTGATGTTCACCCCTCCGCCTTGGGTTCCAGGCTCGGGGCGAATCTCGAAAATCTGGATTCGCGGGATGGCATCTTGAGGAGCAAATTTTGTGAGAGCAAGAGCAGAGATGACGCCAGCAATCCCGCCGCCGAGGATAAGGATGTCAAGGGGGACGTGCTTGGCAGGTTCGGCCATGACGTTGGACAGGAAGAAGCAGGAGTTGAAACGAACGAGTAGGCAGCTCCATGATAATATCGAGAAGTGTGAGAATTATTGAGGCTGAAAATAAGCTATGTTGTAGGAATTAGCCCCAGTGGGAGACCTAAGTTTGGAATCACATCTCAGCGTAAGGCCGGGATAATCGACGACCCGGGCGAAAACACAGACTGCTATGAGCAGCTGCAAACACGACAACTTGACATCATCTCCAGAGCTAGGATTAAGTAAAGTGTTTCGAAGGATGCAAGAAAATGTGCATAAGAACCTACAGTCCAAAAAGGGTGATGGTCGGAACGATGTTCCACGTGGGATGTGACTCTGTTAACCACGCGCCGTGAAACGCCTTCTTGGCCCGCACTAATATAGGGGCGTTCACTGAAACGAGTCATTGGAATAGTTGTCGATCGGTACGGAGATCCCGTCTCATAGGTGCCTATATCAGGTAAGACTCTGGCATCATACCCAGATCAACCATCTCAAGGTCGCGAGAATTTCTTGCAGCATGGAGATGGATCATAGAAAGCGGACTCAGCAACGCAAAATGGGTGCAGATTGTCAAATCTGACAGGGCAAAAGAGGCTGAGTCATTTCAGGAATCCTTCTCCTACGCTAGGACGACCAAAGTTGCGGCTGCAATTAGCTCGCGTTAGTTTAGCCATAATTCCACCGGTATACGGAGTATATTCGTCATGTTTACAACGAGAAAGAATAATGCAATATGGGCACATATGCAGGTCATCACTCGAGTCTTTGGACTCAAGAGCGGGATTATTTATTCAATCTTTAAAGATAACATATTCGTCCGGAGCTATGGTGTTGGTACAGTAAGATAAACGCCGGCCTGCGGAGTACCCTAGCTCTTCGGGGGATAGGCCACAACCTTTTTACGGGTACCAGGTATTTATCATTCAGCGAAAGTACGCCGTAAGCAAAGCAGATTCTCGCATTGGGTCTTATCAAATTGTTTCAATCCGAGAATTAAAAACATTAAATCATGTCTCCACCAGCGTCAGACCCAACGTACGCAAAGTTGAAAATAACAGATGTACCATGGTATCTAGAAGACATCACGGTGCATTCGACACCACAGGTGGGGCTCAATCTTCTTTCTAAGCCGTTGCTATGGAATTGCTGATGCCAGGCGCCCAGTTTCGTGCGCTCCTCAACGGCTACAGTGGAGTTGATCCGAAAGATATTTCTGCCCATGCTTCCTCTATTGTAAGTCATTGATGAAAGAGGGAGAAAAAGAGGCAACGCTACCAGAGAGTGGCCCGGCTACTGCATGCTCAATCATTACTTAACCGTAGCTAATGCTGAGCATAGCGAGCCAAGCTCTGGGAACGTCGCACGTACCCTTGTATCGGACTAGGACTCTTCCAGATTCCCTTCATATGCTACGGTTTCTTTTATCCTTCCATTCTCTCCACCCTCAAATCAAATCCGGCCACCACTTTTCTTGACGTAGGCTGTCTCGTCGGCCATGATCTCCGCCACCTCCTTCTCAACGGCGTGCGTCCAGCCCAGCTGCTCGGCCTTGATCTCGTCGACTTCTGGGATATTGGATTCGAGCTCTTCCGCGATGGCGAAGGGCAATTTGCGAAAGAGGTCAAGTACCGCACCGGAGATGTGCTGGATCTGGAGTCGATGAAGAAGCTGGAGCCAGCAGGGGGCAAGATCGATATTATCTATACCTCCCAAGTCCTCCACCAATTTGACTTTGAGCGTCAAGTATCGGCAGCAAAGAATCTCGTTGCGCTGTCGCGGGGTCCTGGGTCGCGGATAACGGGTGCGCAACTTGGCTTCCACACAGCGAGGGAGAAGATAGTTCCGTACTCGGACGATCCTCGGCCTTGGTTTCATGACCCAGCATCCTGGGATCGGATGTGGAACCGAATTGGACAGGAGACTGGCACGCAGTGGCAAGCTGAGTTCAGATGGAAAACGTGGAAAGAGTATGATATTGACGTCACAACAACGACCTGGCTTGGAAACGATGTCCAGCTTTTTGAGTTTGACGTGAAAAGATTGGAGTAGATCGTTGGCGGTATGAGCGACTGTTCTTATATACTCCACAATTTACTGTCACCTGACCACCTTACCTCACCGGAGGTATTTGCGTATGCGAATGCCATTTGACTCATTTGTCGTGTCGCTCGTTCAGTTCTCTGAAGATCATTCGAAATCAATGTAATTTGGCCTTCTGGAAGCTTTGCTCGGATGACACTCGTTCGAGAATTGTAGTCTCGGTGGGTCCTATTGCTTCCTCCTCAAAAAGTCGAGAGGACTTTTTATAGTAGCGGTTCCAGGTCAAAGAGCCGAATTTTAACGTGGTGTCTCTCTGGCAACGTCTTGCGAAGTGACTGCATTCAGTGATTTTTCCTCGTCCCGTTTCTCGCTGTTCGCATTTCCGTCTGCCATGCCATCACTTTCTATGGCCATGCTCTCCTCTTCATCTCTCTTCCTATCCATTTCGATATCTGGTGCTGGAGCAAACTTGCTCTTGGACCGTATGCTTTTCCCCTTGAAATGGAAAATGAATGGCATGGGTGTCAGCAGAACTGCTACACATCCAATCAATGTCATACCCCAATTGATTCCGATGCCATCAAACATGTATGTCGCGAATAGCGGGAAGATACATCCGAAAAGACTTCGCATAAATGTGTTCCCAGCGATTGCGGAAGCAGCGAACATCAGATATGCATCGACAATATAGTTGAGGAGTTGGAGGAAGACGGTGAAGATGCCGAAGCCAGAGGCAAGACCAGAAAGCGTTGGTACAATCCAGGGTATGCTTTTAGTGTATCCTGTCCAGCCGAACCAAAAGAGACCTGATTTCAGTCAGGACACTGATGTCTAGGTAAGCATCTAGGATAACTTACCTATTGCAAAGGAAATTCCTCCAGCCATAACCAGAGGAAGACGCCACTCAGGAACCGGAACGTTATGATTGGCATCCAATTTCCGGACATAAGATGGGTTCATGAGTACGACAGCAGCAAAACCTATCAGCTCACCGATGATGAAACCGAAGTAAGGCAGGCCAGCAACGCCTGGGCTGAAGCCGTGGATCTCTTGAAAGACGATGGCGTATGCTGTAAGAAAGAGATATAGTAACCCGTAGAGGAACGACATGTAAATAGTGATGAGGAGCACAATGGGTTCCGTGAAAAGGATTCGCAAAGGACGGCTGACATTTTTGGTGACAAGCTCTACAAGATCAACTTCAACTTCTTCTTGCTTGGCATGAATACCCCAATTTTTAGTCAAGCGGCGCAGTTCGGAGGCTTTGCCAACAAGGATGACCGGAGCATACGACTCTTTCTGGAAGAAGAGCGCAAGTATGCAAGAAAAGAACCCCATAAAGGCAGTAATGTACTGGGTCCAGCGCCAGCCGAGGTACGACGTGGTTATGAAGCCACCAAGAAAAGGCCCAATGAGCGGTCCCATGAACACGGTGGCGCTGAAGCCCGCGATTGCAAGACCACGGACCTGGATACGAAGTCAGTCTTGGTGACCATACACTGAGCACTCCCAGATGGGCAGCAATTCGGTGATAGTGTGTTGGTATCAACGGGTGCAAACATCGAATGGTAGCTTACCTTATTATTGTACATATCCGCAAACACAGCGGCCACCACGGCGAGTGGACAAGAGCCACAGAGCCCTGAGAAAAATCGGCCAAGCATGATAGTCTGGTAGTCTTTGGCAATCGCAACAGTAATGTTGAAGACGCCAAAAGCAAGGGCGCTAAAAATGATGGGCAATCTCCTGCCGTACAACTCGGATATGGGAGCCCATATTATGGGACCAAAGGCATATCCAAGCACGTACAACGATGTGGCCAGAGTTGTCACTTCACGTCCCTTGTGGAATTCTCTTCCGACTGCCGGCGCGGCATTGGAAAAGATGCTGCTGCTGAGCGACGCCGTGACGGAGTCGAAGATCAAGATAGCAGCAATGATGGACTTCGTTTTGACTGGCCAATTCTGAGCGTGGAGAGGATCATCAAACCCGTCAAATTCCACGACATACTCCTCCTTCTCCGGGAGCATGGGTGGATACGGTTTCTGACCACCAAAGGGCGGGAGCGTTTTGCTCTTCCTTGACCGTAGCCCGGAACTGCCGACGGTAATTTGGTGCTGTAGTCTGTGGGTCTCAATCCGTTCAAGTGCGGTAGGATGACGTTCGAGATATCTCCCAATTTGGGTATCTGTCGGTTGGATTACGGTGCTCGCTCGATGCACGGCACTAGGTCGTGATGACATTCCTCCCCGAATGGATTCGAATGCATGGCTTGAGCCCTCAGAAGAGAACGATCGACTACTTATTTGAGTCTCGACTGCTTCCAGCGGTCGACCCTCAGTTTCTTCAGAAGGCTGATCCCGGTCCTGTTGTTCATGGGCTCTGCTGTATACTCTTTCAAAGGTATTGGATGGATCGTAGTCGTGAAACGCGCCGGGACTCGCGTCTCTTTCCGCATTCGCGATATCGACATCTTCAATGTTGGGAGACATGGTGAAGCTGTAGGTAAGAACTTCAATCAAACGGCAGTGATTCTTTCGACGTTTGAGGGCCAATTGCAGCGGTTATAAAGTGACCCATGGCCTAGGGACCACATTTCTGAGCAAAAGCGGAGCTTGGCTTGTTAAGTGCTCATTCATGCGTGTGGCGCGGTCATAGCGTGCTTTCACCCGGCCGCTAGAGCAAAACCATCTTCAGCCGACTCCACCAGTATTTCGTGGGTCTGCGATAAGCTTCATGATGGCAGGGAGTGGAAGGCTGGGCCACCGGTGTAAACAACCCCGCGTCCATGCCAGGGTGCGCGGTCTCGTCTGATAGGACAGTCATGGCTTGGTAAGCCAGCTCACTTAAGAGCAAATCATCTCGGTTCGTTCATGTGGCATGCTCAATTCTCACCTTGCTGAACGGTCTACAACAGATGGCGATCTAGAAATCGTGAATGAACGCCCCCTTGCGCGGATGCTGACGTGCGTTCTGGAGAATATTGCCACTTTGACACATTCCGAACCAATCTAACGGCCGATCACCCGCTGGGCTATGTACGGAATCACGTCCAGTGCAGATATGATACGTTCGAGTATTTAGGCCCATGGGCGGGTGGATCCGAAGCATACCTACTCGACAAGCAGTCTGCAGAAAGCTTGCTGCCGCTTGCTTCCGTAGGTGGCAATATCAGGAAACATTA
Organism: Bathelium albidoporum; assembly: GCA_021031095.1. Taxonomy (NCBI): domain Eukaryota; kingdom Fungi; phylum Ascomycota; class Dothideomycetes; order Trypetheliales; family Trypetheliaceae; genus Bathelium; species Bathelium albidoporum. Next base: position 25,939 of record JAGFVP010000147.1, read on the forward strand.
TCACATATATCCCGATTGGCTCCTGGCCCTGAACATGTGAGAAATATTTGAAAGTCTCGTGAGATGAATATCACGATTTTCATTGACGAAGCTATCAGTCAAGCCTGCGATCTTGCCAAACTGAGACAGCCTGATGCATGCGGCACCGAGGCTTGCTCAATGTATATTCGTCGTATTTAGCCTTTAGTTCGTATCAAAATCCATATCGTGCTCAACCCATCAGCGTATCGAGTATTGCTCATCACGTCTTAACCAATCCATGCCTGTTTATAATGGAGCATCGTTCTTTGCAAATTGTCTACCAAGTGATTCAATACTGTCAACAACATCCTTGAATGTGGTTTTTTGCTCCTCTTCCACAATCTGGACAACAGTCTCATCGTCATCATTGGCCCATTGGATTTCGAATGTATTGAGCTCCAGTTTCGTATCAAGACCGTAGACGTCACCAGAAGAGCTGCCTGGGAAGCCTCGAAGTTGGTTGACGAGAGTCATGAGTTCGTTCACATCGTCCCTATCATAGCTGCAGTCAGCACGAGATTCATAACGAAAGTCGGAATATCAACGAAATACGACGTACTTGGATATGCTGCCAGTCTTCTTCGTCGACGAGGATCCTCCAGCCTGTTGCGTGCGCTGAACGGTTGCAGGGCGATTCGGCTCCCCAGTCACCTCAATTACATGAGTTGGTGTGCCTTCAAAGGATTTAGCATCAGCAAGCTTTTGAATGCGCAGTATGATGATTTTACCGGTGAATGGCTTTGTGAGTTTGACTGTAAATTCGCCAGATGGCCGAGGTGCCATGAAGCGAGGCATGATGTCAGGAGGCTTTACAGAATGGGAGGGATGAGGTTTCGTCGTTAAAATTGCAGTTCAGGCCGAAGTATTTGCAAAGCTGGATGCCTAGTCGCAATGATGGCTTGAGAAGCTGTGCGTCAAGGTATTATGAGCACATGTCGAAGTATGGGATCATGATGGGATTTTGTTTGGAGTACTACGTCATCATGGGGAATTTTTCGTGCTTGGCGATTGGACAGAATTCCCGTCCCAAACTAAGTACGGCCAGCTGAACTCAGCGACGGGAATATCGCTTTCCATTACACTTCACGTGCAAGCAAATGTCTGACAGCGAGGATCCTCTTGTTGATACAACGGTAGCACTTCCACTACACTCCAAGCGAACCCAGCGTTTGCAAAGGAAGTCGCAGCGGAAGATCAAGAAACATGCAATTTCGGACGAGCCCAAGGTTCTACTGGATTTACCAAGTGAAATCCTAGTAGATATCCTTGGTTACCTACGACCTAGCGACGTCTTTAAAGTTTTACGTGTGAACAAAGCATGGGAGCGCCTCATTAAGTGCAATGAGAAGGCTATTGCTAAGGACATCGTCTCGAGGAGATACTCCGTACTCATACGATGCTTTCCGCTTCCTGTGCAGTTTGAAAAAGTCGATAGTGACGCTCGCCCTGCCCTACTTAGCGACGAAAGACAGGAGCTCTTGAGTATCCATCGAAAACCATATCAACACATCAAACCTCCAGATCCACGGGCGATTTGCACTTGCCTCACCTGCATGCTCGCCTGGAACAATCTTTGCCTTCTCGTTGATTTTGCTCACTGGCAAAACAATCTTGAGCAAGGCAAGCCAATTCCAATGATTGCTCGAGGATCCAACCCGGAATGGAACCAAGACCTGGTCACGGCGAGCAGCGTCGTGGTTGGGAAAGCAATGCACAGTCGTCTTTGGTACATCCGCATATTTGAGCAGCACCTCGACAGCACGGTGCGTGCGATTAAGCGCCTTTCAACCGACATCAAAAAGGATCCACCGTTTTCGATGATCGCTGAGCATGCCGAGTCGCAGTCAGATGCATTTCTGGATCGAGAGGGTCCGCCATCGTACGAGTTTCCGTATCATCGTGATAACTATTACATGTTGAAATCTTATCTGCCAAACCGACGTTGGGAGAAGGAAAAGCAGAGATGGTTATACTATCCAGACTCACAGCACGAGAGGGACTTGGAGTGGATCAAGAGGCAAGCGACACGTAATGGCGGGCGTGAAAAGAAAAGCATTGATCCAGAACGCGTTATTCGTACCACCACCAGCAGCAGTGAACAGAGCGATCAAGACGTATTTATATCCCTGCATCATTGTGCTAATATAGCCTCTGATTCAATACCCAAAACGTCTGAACATGAAGAGGAGATGAGATCTATAGCTCTAAATAAGTGATTCGGAACGCTGTCTATCATTTCCCAACTATCATTATGATCCTTCCTTTCTCACAACTCTAACATGTTTTATCAGTCCATCTTTGAACGCCTACGCAAGAAGGGATTCCCAATTTCCAATAGGACTCCTTACAATCAGTATCGCTCGAAACAATGCCGTGTGACTGGGTATAAAGAACGCAATAATTTTCCATGCCACTTTTCCGATCATATGTCGTGCCTGGCCATCTTGCTCCTTTTTCGAATTTGTTCGCCGTATCTGTACAGTGCAAACGGGATCGGAATGAATGCGATCGAGATGAAGCCGAGCAAAGACGAGCCCCAGCCAAGACCAAGTCTTTTGTACATGGCATTTGCAAACAACGGGAACGCAGCTGCGAAGCCGCTTCGGAACAGGTCGTTGCCGGCGTAGACGCTGGCTACGTAAGCGGGATATGCATCTCCTAGCAGCTCGTTAGTCTTGGGTGATTCCACCAAATAACACAGGGAGCAACTTACCTAGGTAACTAAGGACAGACATGAAAAGGCCGAAGGCACCAATGGAGAAGAAGGAGCTACCAATAATGGGCATGATCCAATGGATTGAGGGTCGCGCTGACCAGCCGAACCAGAATAGGCATACTGGAATGAAGAATGCACCGAACATGGCTGGAATTAGTCGATATTCGGGACGAATGTCTCCATTTTCGTTGAACTTTGGCTCCAAGTACTTGTACACCCAAATGTAGAACGGCGGAATCACAATGATTGCCCCAATGAGCAAGCCAAGAAACGCCAGACCTTCGGATCCGAGGGAAAAGTGGTAGATTTCAACAAACACAAGCGGAAAGGATTCGAACCACAGGTAAAGGAGCGCATAGATGAGTGCAATGTACAAATTCAGCGCGAAGATGATCGGCTCGGTGAAACTCAGGGAGAATGGGCGGACTAAAACCATCATGATGATTTCATTTCTTGAGATGTTCTCCGCGTCGACCTCGTCCTTGGTCTTAAGGCTGTTGTTACCAGTGTGTTTCCGGATTCGAACGGCGCGGCGAAAGAGAATGTTTGATGCACTGGTCTCGGGAAGAAAGACAATCAGGAAGCAAAGGCAGAATCCAGAAAGCCAAAGGAGCTCCCAGATGGGCCATTGCCAGCCTTTGCTTTCGGCAGCAAAGCCTCCGACCTAGATTCAGTGATCAGTCCAAGGGACCTTGCAATGGCGAGCTAAGAGTCTTACCAAAGGGCCAAGTGCGGGACCGCAAACAGCGGAGACACCCCAAATGGCTATGGCGTATACTTGTTTCTTCGTTGTATACATATCCGCAATTGTCGCACCACCTGTGGCTAAGACAGGGGAACCGAAGACGCCTGTGAGGAATCGGAATGCCAGAAGCATGCCAATGTTCTTCGCGTAGATGACGCCAAATTGGAAGAATACAAAGACGACCAGAGTCATAATGTATATCCTCGTTCTTCCGATGAATGGAATTTCGGAAAATGGGCTCTGTCGCTCTTTTAGCAATTTCCTCCGGCTCCGCCTTCACCCCACGGGACTTTGACTTACCCACACCATCGGACCTAAGGCATATCCAATGACAAACAAAGTCAATCCCAAGAGTGCGACAGTCTCGCTGACGTGAAATCGCTCTGTCACGCCCTGCAATCCAGCCGTATATATTGCGCTGCCAATATACACGCTCGTAGTTAAGAGGCAAATCTCAAAGGTGACGAAGAACTTCTTGCCCGTCGACCAATTTCGAGGATTTGCTGGATCGTCAGGAAGCCAGTCAATCAGCTCGTAGTCCTTGCCCTTCTCGACATTTGAGTCCGGCGATCCTCCATCTCGGAGGCCTGACTCAGATGCTCGAGATGTGACTTGTTGCAAGGCGTCGGGTTTGCCGGCATTATCGCCCGTAGAAACGAGACGAGCGAGAGCATTGCTATCACTATCTTCTTCCCATCCGAAGAGCTTACCGCGCGAGACGAAGTGGAGGAAGTGGCCAAGGGTGCTATCTCGTAACAATTCTCGCATTTCAAGGATGTGGAGTGGTAACAATGTTTAATTAGGTATGTCAGGTACTTAGGAAAATAGGAATGTCGAAGAGAAATTAGGAGTGAAGAGATGTTCTGATGGAGACTGCCCGTTCTTATCGTCTATAATGTAGGAGGACTAAGGAGATAAATGAGAGAAATCATCGACTTGCCTGGTCCAGAATATAGACATTTTCTAATCACGAAAATTAGCAAGCTCGCTTTTTGTTAATCGCTCCTTCCGACTTGCAGATTGCGTCAGTCGTTTTCGGCGGTTGATTCACGGATGGAGATCTTTGCTGCCCAGCCGTCGGACTTTGATTCTCGGCCCGGTGAGCCTCATTTCTCTTGCCGGGTGGCTCGCATGACTAAGCCCAGGGTCGGTGTTGCGGCTCCGTCCACGGCACGTCGAGACTGGTTAAATTGCAGCGGTCTACTCAACGGTTTCCCAGCATGCGCCAGCCACCGTGACAACAAGTACAGTCGCGCAAGAAGATTGGGTAGAGTGAAGTTTGGATTGCGCTGGGCATTACGTACATCAACCTGTATTTTGCCGCCTCTCGAAGACTTTGTACATTACTTACCCGCAGACACCGCAAGCCCGTCTCTTTTTCCGTCATCCCTCGTATTCGTCCACATGTCACCTTATCATACACTTTATCTTATCTATGCCAGTGGAGATTGGTTGCTAGAAGAGCCCCAATGCCTCCTTCCTAAGGTTCATTAAAGCCCTGCGGTTGTGTGTAGTCTAAACCCGTCATAAGACTTTCACCCTGAAAATCATCTATGAAGGTTTCCCAATTTCTCCAAGCCGTAACGGCGTTGTAGGGAACTGAAGTGTCTGCATTTGCTAGCAACCACGGATCCCAATTGAATGCCTCTTGAGGAAGCGAACTTACGGTCGTCATTTCGGGGGTTTGGCTTATTGTCTGAGAAAATGGCATGGTCGCAGGCGTCTGAAGACCAATCGTTGCTGCAGACGACGCCGGCGAAAACTCGAATTGGTTAAAGTCAAAAGCGCTTGTTTCGGTAGCTTGCAATGTCGTGTCTCGCTGTTGCTGGATCGCGGCCTGCCGAGCCTTTTTTGCTTTGTTCATAAGCTTGCGAATCGGTTGCCATCGCATTCCCCGGGTCGTGTCTGCAATATCCCTCGCAACCCTGTCGTAATAGTAGTCGACGGTTTTCCATGCCCGGTCCACTAAAGGGCCCTCGGTTTGGACACATAGCTCGGCAAGGGTGATCGCTAGCGGGTGCCATTGCACATAATTTGCGGAAAGCCATGCGATCTGCTTGGCTGCAGGGTTGTCAAAGAAGACAGCGTGCTTCTCTAAAAGTTCCACAGATAGCACGAGGACATTTGGGCGGTCATCGGGTGGGACAACGATAGTCTCTTGGACAAGCGGACGGTAAATTGTCAACCACAAGGTTGCCACAATATGATTGGCCACCCTCTTGACGATCCACTGGAGCACCTGAGACTCGTCGCAATACTGTAGATATCGTTGCTGTATTCGTCGTTGGGTTGTACGGGCCAACTCCTTCCTACGCTCCCACGCTTGTTCCGAACCTATCTGCACTCCGCCGCGATCATCTGGTAATACAAAATTTAGGTCTCTATACGCCAGATACAGCTCTCCACACATGCAGCTAGAGAATTATTAGCAAAATCTTGTGCCAGTTGAGAGCAATTCGTTTTGTTCGGAAACCATACGTGAATGTCATATCAGTAAATTCGTTGCGCTCAGACACTCTCTCTGGGCCTCCGAGCCAGATATCGCTGTCGTTAATGTGCATCGGGAGATGCGTATTGAAGCTACCTTTGAGAATCATCAACTCAGACCCGCGGTCCATGGCGAGGCCAGAGTCCGTTATACAGAGCATCCACCAGAGTCTTCGCCGCATCTCGACCTGAAAGAGGGGAAACCCGGCGTAGCAGCTATTGCTATGGAGACCGAGTGCCTGAGCAATCCGTGTTGCAATTCTGTAGATCCAGTCAGCTACAGATTGTTGAGAGTCTGCAGCGAATAGTGCCTCACCCGATAAGTGTCCAAGCAAAGCGCGATTTGTCGTAAGAGCGGACGGATACCTTAATAAATTAGTATCGGCATGAGCTACCTATCCGTCGACGTGATCATCTCACAATAAATATAACCAAAGCCTGTAGTGTCGACATGTCCACAGTGTTTATGAAGTCTGCCCTAACTAAAGCGGCTTCGACACCGCGACGAAAGTTGGCCAGAAGTTGAGTTCTCGGTGCTCCTATGCGGTGAATGCATTCAGCATCGCTTAAGCTGACAGCCGCAGCGTGAAAAACGGAGAACCTTAACGCATCCAAACCTCGGATGCCTGGACTACAGTCGAGCGTTGGCGATTCACCGCGCAGATATCGTTTCAAGGACGGACCATGTAGCATGTTGCAGACCGAGTGGACGTTGGTCAAGTAGACTTCACAAAGCTCGACCACTTGTGCGCGCGGTGGATGTTGCAAAGCGCCGTTTGCAATTTTGAGCCCATCGGGCCCACAGAGAACCCAGGCGTGTTCATCGGAAGGAATCTGACTCAGAGAATCGGAAGAAGGTGTGTCGTATTGATCATCCAGCTCCTCGTCGTCTTCGCCATCCAGCGATTGATTACCAAGGAGGTATCGAAGACCATTAATCTTGGGGGAGGTTTGGTTTAGTTGAAAGCACTGCAGCCAAGCACTCAAATGGGCTCTCTACACTTACTTCATCTGATAAGGCAATCCAGAATGGAGCACTTTCATCTTCCTTTGATGGCAACGTTCGGAAATCGACGTCAGCTTGAGAAACTCGCGTCCATCTCGCATCTTCCGATGGCGCCGAGGCTTCTACGGAGCGCTACTGAAGTTCAGTAAGGCAATTGTAGTAGAATGAAAGCAAAGCCGTATTGCTTCTAAGGTCCGAAGAGGAACAAACAAAGGCAAAGGACGCCTGCGTAGAGAATCAAGCTGTATCGCACCGCAATACTTACATTTGGGTCTGTGCTAGCAGATTTTGACAATGGCTTTTTGCCAGGCGTGTCGTCGCTTTCAAGGTCTTTGACCAGGTTCTCAAGCTTTGCGATCCGCTGCAGCAGCTCGGTGTCTTTCTTCCTTCGGCCACCTTGCCTTCCTCTCGGGAGCCTCGACGGAGTAGGATATTCGCACTCTACGCCCGTCCGCTGGCACGGCAGACACGGGTTGCCGCGATCGCATTTCACTTTTCGTTTCCTGCACAAATTGCAGCTAGGCGTGCTGATTTGTCGGCGAACGGTGTCACGATCTGCAGAACCAGAACTGGTGGTTCCACCCTGCTCTGCGCTAGTAACATCTGCGTTCATGGGGAAGGACGACGGAGAGAGGCGCGAAAGACTCAATAATGATTGGCAGAAATTGTCATAGAACCGACCGGTAAGAGATAGGCAATGGGCATCTCAGCTCCCATAATTCTTAGTATATCTATAATTTGAGGTGATGGACTTAATCTGATTACAGATAAGCCTCTGTGTGAGTGACTCTTCATGCATGATGTAGGGCTATACGAGGCTGAGCTAGCCGGGCTGTTGGCGCTGAGGTATTGAGGTCATCGTCCCAGGAAAACGTCTGGGTTCCTTGTCCACGGCGCCGGAGCTTTCCGACTGCCTTTGCCCCTTGTACTTTTCCAGCGGCCAAACATTTCTCCACCCACCTCAAAGACTTCATCTTCGCACTCCAGGTACTCAAAATGATGGCACATAGCTTTAGTATCCTATTCGTGACTTACATAACGATCGAATTACAGGATCCCATCATTCGTCAAGCAAATGAAACAAAAAACAAATCATGGATTTCATGACACGTCAAGCTGGCCCTCGCAAATTGGCTGGAGGCAGCAGCCGTCATTTCGCGGCCTTCTAACCTTGACGGAGATCACAAGCCAATCAAGTAAGCCTCTGAACGGCCGCCCACTAGTGCATAGCCGCCAAACCCCTATTTCTCAAGGATTAGGTGATGTGCCTGCTATAATAATAGAAAACAGAACAATGGGGTTGATGCTCTCGATCCCTTACGGAGCATCTGCTCTACAATAACGCAAGAGAAGTATTTCAAGCTCTTGATGTATTAGAACACATTCTATTTCTCTAAAATCAATGACTTGATATCAAATGCTAGTGATGTCGCATGGTTTTGGGTTCGGGCACTGCAGTAGCGTGAAACCCATACGCAAGTCTCGACCTTGCAAGTGGAATGCATAATAGCATTTTACTTAGGTGATGGAGCCGTGTCAAAGGAAAAGTTGCCACCAATATTATACCTCTCCGCATCAAATTTTCGAAAGCTTTGCGCAACATTTTTACAAGTGACCGAAGATTTCGCAACAAGGTGGTTAAAAGGCCCCGCGACTTGTTTGGTATGTATTAAGGACATTACGTGAATAATAGCCTTACATCTAGATTTTTCTTTTTTAAAAGCCGAGTCCCATTCTACTCTCTCTATAGTGATCAAATCGAGTTGTGTCTTCCGAGTCTCTCGTGACAGCGTCCGTCTCGTTGGCAAACGTTCCTCCGCGCCATTGCGACGTGGGATAATGCGTGTTCTCCCCAACGGGATGGTCTTTTGCGGCCAACAATCCCTTTGCTGGAATTACATGGCTTAATACCAATCATTGCTAGCATTGCTGCGTTTCTCACCTTTTGGATTTAGACTCAGCACCCTCCTGAGAAAGAGCTGGTTGCTGGTTTCCGACTCAAACGTGCCCGAAATGCTTCTTTTGCCAATTCTCTCGAACGAGTCATATCTCTCCTCATTCTCACCGTTACAAGCGGCCCATTCAAGACTGTAAGGTGAGGTCCCGTCTCCGAGATCACTCCACCGAGTGACAACAATGGCGTGTTTGAAGCCGATCTGGCCTTGGCTCCGGTCTTCTATCATCTTCAACTCAACCAGGTATTCTGTCGGACACTCCGGGCAGCGCCGGATGTCTCGACAGTCCTCGCAGGTCTTGGCGGTGAAGTCCCGATACCTGGCCGACACCGACAGGGAGTAGCCACTCTTCAGCTGGGTGCGAAAGTTCTCCGGCGCCTTGGGAACGTGGCGGAGGGCACACTTGCAGATCTTGGAAAGCTCGCCATCCTTCCAATGCGCGCAGCAGGAGAAGTAGGGGAGAAAGTCTCCTCTCTCGAAAAGCAACATTCGCTCACTCGTTGGCGTGCTCTCGATTGGCGCGGGACAAGTGCTGACGACGCGCATGAGGAAATGGCCTTTGTGGACGATGAAGCGCGTGTTGTGCGTCCAGTCGCTGTCGGCACACTTCCACCGACGGCCTAGAGAATCAGCAGTGATGCCGTATGACGATCCGAATCGTCTCGCTCGTGTTGCGAGTTGGACAAATGCAAACGGCAGTTCTCGCGCGTGCGTTATTCGAGTGCGAGGTAGTCTTGTATGCTGGGCCATTACGCAATTGAATAGTGGATTGGCCACATAGTTAATCCTCAACTTTTCCTCTCCGTACTGCGTTCGGAGATGGAATTTGGCGCAAGGGAAGCACAACAGATATGCTGGAAGATTTTTGTTCAAGCGAACGAGAAAATTAATTTTGCTTTTCTTGCACTCGGGGTGATTTAATGCTTGCCATGGTTCATTGCCAAGACGATTTAAAAGCGTTTTACTTGAGAAAGCAAGAGCAGCAGCATCTTCAGGAGGCGTGAATCCTATGATGCGTTTCCACAGCTGCGGCGATAGGCTCTCAATCATAGGCTCGCCAGGTTCGCGTTCTTCTTCTCGTAAAGTCGCCGTGTCTGAATCAAGCGAAAGTCTTCTTGAGAGAGAATGGAGCAATTCGGTGGAGTCGACAGGTCTTGGTCTTCCAACTAAAGTCGATGCCTCGCTTGAGACCGACCAGCGTCGCTCGCCAGTTTGCGAGTCAACGTGACTGGGACCGGCAACCTCCGAAAAGTGTCGGCCCAATCTGTAGCCATTAGGAGATATCAAGCTGTCTCTCCTTTCGGGTTGGTCGGGTTTGGATTTGGATGAGCTGCTCGAACTTAGTCTGGAAAGCGAAAAACGTTTCTTTCGTAACGGCATGGTGTATCTAGCCAAGAAGAACCAAGAATCTAAAGCTGCCAAGGACTTGAGACGTCAAAAGCTTGAAGAGAGGGGCGGTTGACATTGTCAATGCTGATCAGCAAAAAAGCTAGCGTCATCGCCGGAAAGTCGCGGGGAGCGGCTGGTCCCACACTGGCTTAGCGTATGTTTATAAAACTCCTAATTGGGCTCGAGAGCGCCACTGTCTTGGCAGATATTATCCGATCCATCACCCCCTTCAACACCCCTTTCTCGGGCCGTTATCACAATGCTTAGAGAACCTTCCTGCTTTATGCTTCTATGAAAAGATAATGGCGATTTATCTGACCAATGTATTGAAGCACCCTGAAAGCGTGGACAAGATTCTGGCGCTGGATTCTCCTGAAGAAGAAACTCAATAACTCCAACGGAATCTCACTGTGGCTTACACGTATTTTTGTCAAAGGGAATCGGACTCAACCGCTACCGCAAACGAGTTAAGCGCCCATCTCATAATCGTGGATGTTCGTGCTGGATACATATGGCCAACTCACTAGCTAGTACCTTCTGGCCGAAGGTGTCTTTCGCGTTGATAATCTCTAATTCTCTGCATGAGACCAAGTCTGTTCTTTTAAACCTATGGGTCCACATCGTCTTTACTCTTCAGCCCAGAAGATTTGGAACCAAGCAATATCCTAATACTGAGCAAAGCCCCTCTTGATTACACCAACGTGATGATGGCGAGACTGATCAAATACCTTCTTGCAGCCCCTTCTCCGACAAAGCAAGGTTGGACGGTTTCAGGTTTCGCTCGCTCCCAGAAAGACCCCCCTCGGCATCTCGCTGAGGACTCGACGCCATTGGCGCATCGAGGCCAAAATCCGTTTCGAGATGCTCCCGCATCGGGACCTCCTTGAGGACGAAGACGGTGAGAAATGCCAGGACGGAGAAGCCGATGCCGACCCGCCACGTCAGCTTGAGGCCGCTAGTGTAGACGCTGATAACCTGCGCCTTCACGGCCGGGACGGTGTCCAGAGACTGGATAAAGGCCTTGCTCGCCCTCGCGTACGCGCCGCCGTTGACCAGCAGCTGCCGCACCCGCGCGTCCCCCACGCGGGGCGCGAGCTGGTTGACGCGCGAGTTGAAGACGGCGGCGGGGACGGAGATGCCCCAGATGCCGCCGAAGGCGCGCAGGAAGCCCCACGTGGCCGTGACGACGGCCGTGTCGGCGTCGGCGAGCGGGGCCTGCACGGCCGGCAGCGTGGTGGGCAGGAGGATGCCGACGCCGGCGGCCTCGAGGAACTGGATGCCGATCCAGAAGGCGGTGGTGGAGCGCGCGTCCAGCATGGAGAAGAGGCCGAAGGAGATGGCGAGGCAGGTGCAGCCGAGGAACATGATCGGCTTGTACTTGCCCAGCTTCGACAGGGCGGTGCCGGCGCAGATGGCGAAGGGCATGGCGGCGATGGATGTCGGCAGCATGTACACGCCCGATGCGGTGGGCGAGGCGTTTTTGAGCGACTGGAAGTACAGTGGCAGGTAGTACGTGATCTGGAACATGAGGATGGAGTGGATAAAGGTAAGCGCGAAACCAGCAAGCGAAGTCCGGTTGGCAAACATGCGGAGGGGCATGGTAGGTTCAGGGATGTAGCTCGTTGATTGCAGGGCGAGAAAAGCTATCAGACCCAGAGCCCCCAGGACCAGCGGCACTATGGTTCGCCAGGAGCCCCACGGATGGAGGGTGCCACCGTACGTCAGGGCGAGGAGGATGGCAATAACGGACGAGATCAGCAGCGCGTTACCACCAAAATCAATGCGTCTCAGGACGCTACGGCCAGACGTGTCTTTCCTATACTGGACCCGCAAGAAAACGAAAAGCAGCGCCAGCGCTGCGCCGGCGATCGGAAGGTTCATATAAAAGATCCATCGCCAGGTCACACGGTCGGTCATGAGGCCTCCGATCAAAGGGCCGAGCGCAATGGCGATGGCGAAGCCGATATTGATGATGCCCAAGTACTTGGCTCGCTCACGGAGAGGGCACAGATCGCAGACGAGGATCTCGATCATAACGTTGATACCTGCGCCGCCGATGCCCTGGATTGTTCGTCCGGCGATCAACGCAGCAGTGTTTGGGGCGGAGGCCGACACGGCAGAGCCGATGGCAAATACGGAAACGGCGCCGAGGATCAAGATGCGGCGACCGACGATGTTTGCCGCCTGACCATAGAGGGGCTGGAAGGCGGTGTTGGTCAGGAAGTAGGCTGTGGGGATCCACTGATATTCTTCGCCCGCCCCAAGGTCCTTGACGATGCTTGGAAGCGCAGTGGAAATCACAGATATATCCAAAGCCGACAGGAGGAAGGTGATTGAAAGCGTACCGATAATGGCCTGCGGTTTGATATCAGCAACATGACTTAGGCTGAGCATTGTATGAGCACTGGAGTGACCGTTGCTCGCTCACCCAGAATCGCAAACCGTAGCCATGAGAAGGAGTTTCTTTCTCTAATGGCGGACTGGACGTCGTTATCACGGCCTCGGATGGCGTGTCTTTGGTGGAATTTAAGATTTCCGTCGATGCCATTTTCAACAGCACCAGCACCAGCACCAGCAACGGCAAGGTCGTCCGGAGATTATTGGGTCCCCCTCAACAGGATGAAGAGGGAATGTAAGCTTAAGGAATCTTGATCGACTAATTGACAAGTATTTCGTGCAGGTATAAGGGAAAGGTAGAGAAAACAGCAGCGATCGGATTGAGGGGTTGGGAAATGCAGGCTTGATATTTGTTTGTTTTGCCATCTCAGAGCTTTACCTTTTTAACACTTGTCTCATAGTCGATTTATTGTTGTGCAACCGTGTCGGCGGGCTATCATTGCATCGGCGGTTTGTTGTGTCGCCGGCTCATTGCGTAGAGGAATGCTACCCGCCGAGCTGGAATATAGGAGCGGTGTCCGCTTGGCTGGCAATCTCCGTCCCTGTGGAGCGGAACGGAGATCATCCAAAACGATCCAATATAAAGAGAAGAGGATAAAGTGGCTTGGCGTTGGGTTTCATTGCTTCCTGTAGAGCTGCAAATGGCGGTGTCAAGCGAACTTCACTACTGCTGCGTGGCGTCAGGATGGCTGAAATAAAGATACAGCGGTGTTGTGAGGCCGCAACGAAAGCCTCCTTTGCTTTTAAACGCATGTATCATACCTAATTTGACTCAAAGCGTCTTGCGGCTGCATGTGGGGCGTAAGACTGGCTTGCAGTCGAGCAGAATGTCATCGTCATAGAGGTTTTGTCTTGAGCACCTGTGCCGCCAGTCAGTCAGCTGCAGCGGCCGTCTGATCTTTGGGGCAAGAAAAGAGACTGGATGATTTATGTGAAGTCTGGCCCACATCACAACTGCGTGTAAAGTTGTCATGCGACATCAGGTAACTGGTACTTATCGGCCCTACATAGATGAGATGGACCGGCCCGTGCCACTATTAGACCCAAGGGGATCTACAACGAATGAAAGACGATCTCTCTCAGATAAGGTACTGTTAGACGATGTAGGTAAGAGATGATAGCACAGTGATCGCACCACTCAGCTTCGCGAATCAAAGATGCTAGTCAACAAGATCGAGGAGCTAGCGCATGGTCAGATTGCTCCCGCTTAAATCCACAATACCGGTCAACTGCCAAGCAGATACACCGCTGATAGGCCACGGATGTAGGACCAATCGCTCTTGAGCTGTATAGTTCCAAGCCATGAGATGAGACGTCTGCCGTCGGCACGTTAAGTGTCCCAACTATACCTCCCCTAACACCGCCTCGGGAAGTTGTAGCTGCATCGGTAGGCTATTACCAGATGCCCGGGTCATGCGAGCATTTTCTGATTCGTTTCAGTTGTTTGAATACTTCATCATTGTACCTTGATTAAAGGCAGTTGTCGAGATTCCGTTCAAGACGCTTGGATCGCCCCCCTCCCCCAAAAAAGAGACACGTCTACTGTCAGACGCACAAAAGTGTGGTGCCACCACATGAAACCAAGTCCATATTCTATTCGACGGTGCTCCAAAGCAGATAAGCAGGCGCCTTGCGGTGTGAAGGCTCGCGCTGGTTGTTGTGGCGGGAAAAACCGACTTCTGATGCCTCCAATCCCGTGCCTGTAGCCAATCTTGCACGCTCAGCTTCGAAAAGGGTGGCTTGTATGAATCTACAAGAATCCCTGTTTCCACCTTGGAATCCCTCAACATGTCCGGCTCGTTCATTTCCCCAGTACGATCATGTTGCCCCTCAGACAGTCCTGTGACCGCTGCCACGAACAGAAGGTACGCTGCATCCGGGATATTCCTGGAAAGACAGTGCCTTGCTCTCGATGTACGAGAGCGGGGATCACATGCATCTACAGCAGTAAGCTTAGCTAGCATTCCTTTCGATGCGTGTGGATGCAATTGATGCTCGAATGATACTGATCGCCTGCTACCCTAGCCCAGCAAAGGTCGGGCCGGAAACTATCAAGCAAGGAAGCCACTTCACGTTTACGACCACCAGTGACCCGCAGACGTTCCGAAAAGAATTCTGTGCCTCTTGATCTAATCCCGGACGATGTCGTCCTTTGCAACGAAAGCAAACCGGAAAGGCAGATGCTCTCAGAAGAAAGCTCGATCGACGACGAATGGCTCCAAGGCTTCGGCACGCTGACTGCGTCTCTATCGCCAACGTCGAACGTGACTGTCGATGACACATCCTCATATTTCTATTCCTCGCCTCGCGAGTCTTCGCTTGATTCCACGCAAGCACACATAGAGCAGCTTGCCAAACTCGTAATCACCATCGGCCGCTCTGTAGGCACTCTGTCTAGTCCAACAAGGAGAGCACCCCTATCTACCTCTTCACCACCCTTCAACGACATCTGCGCAAGCGCCAGCTCCCTCATCATGATCATAGCCCAGACCTCCAAGCCTGACTCGCGGGAGGGCGAGCTGGACCAAACCATGCTGGAACTAGACGCGCATATGAACCCCGTGCCTGCTTTCGACTACCTCCCCAGCCATACTCCGACGGACGAGGCTATAGATCCGCCAGCTCTACTGGGGCCTGGCACTCTGATGATGATATTAGCCTGCTACCAGCGACTACTGGAAGCCTTTGAGACCATCTGTCTCTTCATGCAGCAACGGCTGCAGGAGATGGAGATGAACGCGCTCATCGGCTTCAGCGAGCAGCGCTACCTACCGTTATCACCGTCCTTCGCTCAGCGGAGCCGGTCCATCTCGCCACCGTCTCTGTCTCCACCATCAGATACGCTACAATTCATCATGATGATCAAGCTCATGAGCGACCTTTTGAATAGGCTGGATCGTGCCCTGACACCGCTCGTTGGCATCGTAGACCAGGAGACCAGTGACGAGCTGAGCGTAGGGCGACATGTTCGTCATAATATCTCATCGGGCCCTCCATCGTCATCATCGTCATCATCGTTGTCACCGTCGAGCCCAACAAGGCGGCTGTCGTCGGAAAATTTGTCCGACAAGACACCCACTTTCGTTGTTGGCGATTTCTCGACAGAGAGCGATAGGGCGATGCGTGAAGCAGGGGAGGCGAGAAACACCAGCAATGTACTGATCGTGAAGGCGGGCGAACAGCTGCGCCTGCAACAAAACAGGTTGCGCACTTTGGTCAAGGTGGTGAAGAGGCTTGTTGGATCGCAAAAGGTATAGATGGTTAGAGAAGACGATGGTTCACGTGAAATCTGACCTCCTATAAAGTAAAATCCAGTCCCTCAAAACCTCAGACAACCCCTCATAGAAATAGGGTTTGATTTCAAAGATATCTGAGATTTTCGATAAAGTCTTTAACATGAAAGAGAGAAAATCTACAACTCATATGACTTATCTGACCTCTCAAATCAACAGGTCAGATGAGTTTTATGTGACTTTGATAGGTCGGATTTGCTAAGTGAGAGGTCAGGTGGTGTATATCTTACTGTTAGACATTAATCAACCGACTTCTGGCACGAAAGTCGATCATGATGTTCTTAGTAATACTTGAAGATCAATGAGAAATCACTTAAGCACGTTTTGTTTTCAGCTAAGTCAGCAAAGCTTGAATGTGTGGTAATGTTGCCTTCTAATTTTAGCGTTGTTCTAATGAGCAGTGAAATTAATTGCCAACCATAGACCGTGTCCACAATTGCCGAGCACATTTTTAAGCATGTCCCTTGCGAAGACAAGGCGAAGCAATTGGCTTGCCCTGTCTAAGGCTATCCTGCAGGAAGAAATTGACCATTCGATTCATGCCAAGGTCATAAGACTTCTCGAGCCAGGTCTGGAATGGAAGCTCGTCTAAAGTGCGGCCCAATCGCCTCTCCATAAATTGCTTGACCGCCTCCGGCCCAACCTTGATATCGCTACAGTAGTTGATGACCCTGAACATCTCTGGCTTAGGATCCAGCGCAACGAGACCCTCCTTGCCCAGTGTACCGCCGACATCGTCGAGAGAATCGTAGGACGATAGTGCAGACGATGGGGCTGTTGAAGGAGCAGAGCTCCAGATATTCGATAAAGAATGTAAAGGAGGTAATGAATCCGAGGAGAAGCCAGATAACTGACCGGACGCGAGGGTGGCCGATGGACGAGACCACGGGATGGGTGGCGGGCGAGATGGCGGCGTAGAGGATTTACTAGCGCTGAGGCTGCTCTCATGCGTGACTGTGCTCGTGAAACTCTCGACCTTCTTTGGTGCACGGTTCTCATTGCCGGCATTCGATTCTGACAAGACTGCGGCAACAATCCCATCAGCGACCTCTCTGATTTCGACAATGTCCAGATCACCGTCGATAGCATTACCGCGGAGGTTTGGAACAGCACCGAGAGCCTCCGTATAGGTATCCAGTGCGGTCATGAGGTCCGTCTCCGGCGCTCCTTCGCCAACAATGTTGACCGCTCTGTGTATGACGCTAGGAACACCACATCGAGCGAAGGCTCTCTCGAGAAAAACTTCGTTGACCCACTTCGACAGCGCGTAACCTCGGTCGCCAAGCTCTGGAAGCTTTAGATGCGCAGCCGAAATTTCTGGCAGTTCTTTCTCTGGGCTGAAGAGCGCCACCGCAGCCGTAGACACGAAATGGATCGGTACTGCTCGCGGGACAGCCATTTCTACCAGCGCCTTGGTTGAGAGGACATTTGTCGGTTTCAGGGCCTGGTACGACTTCAAGAAGGAGACATCAGCACCGTTGTGGATGACGGCGTTCACTGTCTTCGAAAGCCTGTCAAAATCGGACTCGGACAATCCGAGGAGCGGCTGACCAAGATCGCCGGAGTATTCATGGATCTTGAAACTCTTCAGACCGGTATGGCGAGCATTACCTTGCCCGTCACGTCGGATCGCAATACAATGAATCTCGCTAACGTTTTCATGTTCGACCAGGCGCTGTACGATATGCTTGCCCAAGAATCCGGTAGCACCAGTAATGACAATCGAAAGCTTATCGCTCAGATGGCGCTTGTGTTCCTTTTCGAGGGCGCTTGGCAGACCTGCACACAGCGTTGTTATCTCTGCTTCCCAGTCGACACGTACCGGAAGTGCGGCGGGAGCTTGGCTGGGCTCGTCCATGATCTGCGTGGCTGTCTGGCCGTTGAAGCTTCCTACTGCGCCTTTACACAGGGTCGTCACAGAGGTGTCACTGAGGATCTTGAGCACAGGCATATCAAAGTTCAACTCCTTGAGGAACCATGATCGAATCTCGACAGCAACCAATGAGTCGATTCCGAGATTGATCAGCGAAGCTTCCTTGTCGATCTTGTCGCTGGCAGTCTGCAGAACGAGTTCAAGTTTCTTCAGCAGGCCGTTCTCTATGATAGCCAAGGCTTCCTCATCGGACTCAGCTCCAGCCAGTTGACCACGCAAGTCGGCTGCGGATGTGGACTGCTTCATTCCGACTTTGTCAGAAATACCCTGCTTCTGCTGGTAATGCGAAAACCTTGGGTTGCTGTGCCAAGGCGCCTCGGAATCCTGGCCCAGGCCGGTAATGATCTCCACAATATCTTTTCCAGACGCGTCAGGCCTCCCAGCCACGATAGCTTCCGCAAAGATGTCATGAAAGCCGGTTTCCGATATGGCCATGTACTTGTATTTTGACATCAACGTAGATTCGTACTGATCGATGGCACGCGCTACGTAGCCCACTCCGAGAAGCATAGCGATATGAATGACCGATGCCGGCAATCCTCGAGCTCTCCTGTGATAGGCCAGAGAGGTCATAAACATATTGGCAGCACCGTAGTTGGACTGACCACTGTTTCCCACAATGCAGGCCAAGGACGAAAACATGATGAAGAAGTCCAGAGTCGCATCGGAGAAGAGCTCATCAAGGATTTTACTGCCCTGTACTTTGGGGGCAAGAACTGCCTGGAAATCTTCCCAAGTCATGGTCTGAAACGCTTTATCGCGTAAAATCATGGCGGCATTTGCAACACCGGCAATAGGAGGCATAGTGTCCCGAACCTTGTTGACGAGTCTGGTCATCGCGGTTTTGTCAGAGGCGTCAACAGCCAGGACTCTGACATCGACAGTGCCCTTTCGTTGCAAGTGTCTCAAGGTCTCCGGGTGCACTTTAGGCTTACGGCTTGTAAGAACGACATGTCTTGCTCCGTGCTGAATCATCCAATTGCACAAAGACAGACCCAGATCACCAGTCAACCCTACCATAAGGTAGGTTTTATCCGACGAGAATAGTCTCGACTGATTGAGGGGATGAACTTGTAATGGGACAGTCTGCGAGCTACGCCAGTCAATTATCGAGGTGGCTCGCGTATGATCAGAGGAGTAAGAAAGCTGTTCGAGGCTGATGGAGCTAATACTCGAATTGCTGGTTATTCCCACCTCGTATCGATCCAGAAATTTGAGCAGTGTTGGCATATTGAAGGTCAACGTAACGGATTTTATAGTTTCTGTGCTCGTAAGAAGGTTGCGCGTCCTAAGAGTGGGCTTCAATAAAGAACAGAAACTCGCTGAGAGTCTTCCATCAGCCGATGTGTCCATGTTGACGAAAGTCCCAATATCGCTAGGTACGAGCTCTTCAAGATCCTGTCTACTGATGTAGGGATGAACAAAAGTAAGCCGTTCGTCAGTGATTACCTTCGAAGTGGTCAGAAAGATATCCGTCTTGGCGCGCTCCGATGCTTCGACAATAAAGCCAAGGAGATCTTCGTCTGGTTGGTGGATCCAAAGTCGTCCTTCTGTTGTACCGACTGTACTTTCCGCGATCAGGCTCGCTATGAGGTGGTGAAGGTGGCCAACAGTGCCTCCAGTGCTTTCCCATTTGAATGCTTGATCTTTCGGTACGCTTAATACTGAACTGCTGGAAGATGACAAGGCGACAACGTTCTCTCCCGTTGCAACGACAGAACCTGCAGTGAGATATACAGACTGGTCATCCGAAGTGGTGAATAGGTACGCGGAAGAGGCTTCAGTCCTGATCTGGATCTGCGAAGTCGTTGCAGGTGAATGATTACTCCTTGTTTTATGAAGAATTCCATTCCGAGCTCGGGATATGTGGAGACCATTGTCTTCGAGGGGTACCAGTTCGGTGATCATACGACGGTCTAAGTTTAGACGATTATTCATATCCTCATTCGGCAAGATTCTTGGAATGTAGACCGCATCATTCTCAATGGCAAGCTCGTGCTCAGTGCTCCAGAGTAAGTCCTGGATATCAGCGAGATCAGAGCATGCTAAACGGACGAGTGCTTCTGCCAGTACCACTGGGTTCGGAGCGTCCTTGGACATTAGGTCAACGAATTGAAGGCGAATATCCTTTTGTTCTGTTAGGATTGACCTGCCTAGACCAATAATCATGTTAGCAAATGGTACGTCGCTACGGGCACCTCTAGAAATCCACAAAAGGTGTTTGGCGTTGTTAAACAGTACTTGAAGACCATTAAAGCGATCCTGAGTCATGCCTTCAAATACTGGCATATCCAGATCAGTCAGACACATGACTGAGGCGTCTGGTGGGATTGCCAGACCGTGTTGCTTTATGTGATCTAGAGAAGCGATGAATGTTGTTTCGTTTGTGATGGGCTTCAGAAGCTCTGCCGATCTAGCAGCAACGTCACCAACCTGATCAGCGACGCTTCCGATGATGACGAGTTTAGAGATCCTCGGAGTTTTCGATGAGAACTGAAGAGGTTTACGCAACACCGCTATCCGCTCGTCCACTGCTTGACTGGTGATAACACTGAAACAATAGTCGGCGCTATTGTGGGAATCTCGTGCTGTTGTATCTACTCCAGAGAAGCCAGTCTTCTTGAGTAGATCATCCCATTGACCCTCACTGATCGTAGGCGTCCAAACCCTCCCGTCTTCGATACCCAAGAACCATCCCGGTAATGATGAGACGATGAATTGGGGACGGAGAGCTTCACTCGTGATCTCAAGGAGCATCAGATAGCCGCCAGGCTTTAACAGTCGCCGACAGTTATTCATGGTCTTCAGTAAGACTTGAGTTGCATGCAGGACATTGGATGCAATGATTAAGTCATAGCTATGCTCCGTAAAGCCCTGCTCCACGAGATCTTTCTCAGCATTGAGCACCCTGAAAGTCATCTTATCCAGGTAATCGACGAAGACGTCTGCAGCTGTTTCGAAGAAGCCGGCGGAAATATCGGTGTAAGTGTACGAACAGAATTGCCTCTTGCCAATGGTATTCAGGACATTGCGGGTAGCACCACCAGTTCCGGCTCCTATTTCGAGAATATTCATTGCTGGATAACGGTGCGTTAGTTGGCCCACGGTGGTTGCAAGGTCAATGTTGGCCTGTTTGAAGCCCAGGCCATCAGTATACAGTCTTCCAAGCATATCATTATGGAAGAGAACTTGCAGGGCGGCTGTATCGCCTTTCAGAATCGACGGCAGATTGTCTCCGACTGCTTTCATCAGCTCGCATTCAATTTGCCCAGGGAATGCGGCCATTTCCTTTAGAATGAAGTCTTCTGTATCTGAAGCCCATTGTGACTTCACTCGGGCATGTTCGTTCGACTCAATTTGAGGCAATAGATGATCGACTATCCAACGCATCAGATGTTGCATGTGCCAGTCGGAGGTAACCTCTTCACGAGACACTTGTTCCCGAACCCTACGGAGATAGAAATAGGCCGTTCTTTCGAAGAGCTCAGCCATTCTGGAGTGCTCGGACGCTGGAACTATCCTCGCAGCTGCAGCAGTTTCCAGCCCAGATGCTAAATCTTTTTTCCATACATTCTGTGCGTATAACTGTCTGTCATCTTGAGGCCGAGGTTGTGTAAAAGAGGTACATGTAAGTCGGCGCACTTGAATCTGAGCATGGCCATGTTCTGCGCAAAACACATCAATGTCGCCGGCGATAGCTTTGGAGCTGCCTTCGGTGAGGTGACAGTCTGCCAAAATTGCTTTGTCCGCGTACGAGTGATTTTCAGGACAGTTCATGCTGACTCTTACGCTAGCAATGCTGGTTGGGAGATACGATGTCCAAAGTCTGCCATCGCCAGGCCATGAAAATGCTGCAAAGATGGAATGAAAGCACGCATCCAATGTCGCAGGATGCACACGAAGCTTGGAGTCGTCGAGACGCTTGGTCGTAACCGTTGCCATGTTGAGCCGCCGTTTTACAGAGTCTGTTAAGAAGAAGCCTGAGTAGTCCAGACCAACTTGTGAGATGTGCGAGTACAGCCGCTCAAGACCCACTGGCTCCATTGGTAACTTGGGCTCGACTCGAGCGGGCAATGCGTCTGAGGCAGGCATTCCTAAGTTGATCGTGGCCTTGCCGTGGAAATTCGCGTTTTCAGTCGCTTTTCCGGTGACATCAACATCACCACTAAAGCAGGAGTACTCCGCTTGAATCTTGTTATCTGCTCTATTGGTACATCGAATAGCAAAGGTCACTTCAGTACCAGCAGAATCAGCGTCAAGGGTGATCGCTCTCTGAATCTTAAGGTCGTGCAGCTCAACCAACGCTATTTGCTGACTTCCAGCAAGCCGTATCGCCGCTTCAAAGGCCATGGCAACGAAACCACCTGCAGGGAAGAGAATCTGGCCCTGGAATATGTGTCCACGAAGGTAGTCAAGCTCGGCAAGCCTCATAATGTTACGCCATCTCATCTCATCGTTTTGGCCGTTCGTTGTACATGTACCGAGGAGTTCATGGACCGGTTCGGTGCGGGTGCGGAAAGCCTTTGACTTTTTTGACTCTTTCCATAATACTTTGTCGTGATCCCAGCTGTAAGATGGAAGATTTTTCAAAATACGAGGACATACTGAATCAGTCTCTTCAGCACAGCCTTCTCTGAGTTTGCCTAGGTTGAGCAGGGGTTTGGATGATATGAAGTGGCTCCAAACAAAGCCCAGGGCGTCGCAGAACATGTTGAAGTCGTTGTCACCGCGTTTTAAAATTCCACAGTAAGGTAAATTTAATCCAGTGAGGTTGCTCACAGTTTCTGATACAGGTCCCTTGAGGGCGGGGTGCGGTCCGACTTCAAGAATCATGTCGTGAAAATGCTCCTCTGTCACTGCTCGGTGTACGGCTTGTGAGAAAAGAACAGTCTGGACCATGTTGTCCACCCAGTACTGCCCTCTCAGTGCCTCTTTGTCAATGCCAACACTTCTCCCATTGGGTCCATAGACGCTGGAATACCATGCACATGAGGTTGTCTTATCTTGAACCTGAATGTTGCAAGTTTCAAGTGCTTTGAGATAGGCGGCTGCGCAGCGCTTCATGTGATGAGAATGGTATGCGGTGTCAACCTTTAACAGTCTTGCAAATGTCTTCTGCTCGGCCAACCAGGCTAGTGCCTCATCAATTGCATCATCATCACCAGAGAGGGTCACACTGGATCTGGCATTCGCTGCCGCAATACCAATCCTGCCTGCGAACATTTCCCTGGAACAAAAAGCAGTTGCTTCGTCAAGAGACATTCCGACCGCCATCATCTTGCCTGTCTGACCCTCAGGACCTTTGGCCAAAGGGGCATATATGCCACGATAGTAGGCAATTCTGATAGCATCCCAACCACTGAGATGGCCAGCAGCATATGCAGCTCCAATCTCTCCGGACGAGTGACCAACAACTGCACTGAAAGCTATCCCAGACTGGCGAAGAATGTCTACCAGCGCGATTTGTAAAGCGGTGCAAAGTGGCTGTGCAACAAACGCCTCACTGACATGAGACGTCACCTCTGATGCCAGCAGTTGCTCAGACAGAAGCCATGATGGTGGTTCTGGTAAGTTAGCGAGGGACGCCTCAAGATGGCGGATTGTCTTTCTGAAAAGTGCCGAGGTTCTGTAAAGACCAGCGCCCATTTCGGGCCACTGCGCACCTTGGCCGGTGAAAATACCAAGGATTCTCAAAGGAAAATTTTCGGTCACTACAGTGGCTCGTATGGCTAGTGAAGAAGCTTTCTGAGCGGCATCCTCAAGCTTACCAACAAGCTCATCCCTGTTGGTCGCAGAAAAACTTGCGCGATACGTGAATTGACTCCGGCGTGAGAGCGTATATCCAAGGTCAGCAATGCTAACGTCGTCCACAGTCTTGATCGTGCTTGCGAGGGCAGCTAGATTGCTTGCAAGAGCCTGAATTGAATGCCCTGACACGCAGAAGGGGCCATAATGAAGAGTCGATTTGCCGCGCTGAGGTCGATCCAATGGCTCCCATGCTTCGATGATGGCATGGGCATTGGTACCCCCAAAACCAAAGCTGTTGACGCTTGCTCGTTTTTTCGTGCCCTTTGGAAGGTCAGGCCAAGCTGTAGGCTGGGTTGGCACACAGAGGTGGTCGTAGAAGGGCTCAATCTTTGGATTTAACCGATGAAAAAGCATATTTGGTGGGATGGTACTGTTATTCATCGCCAGCGATGTTTTCAGGAGGCCCGCCAATCCTGCTGCACCTTCAAGATGGCCAATGATGGTTTTGATGGATCCCACATAAAGTTTTGACTGGCCAGGATTCTCGCCTTCTGGAAAGAACGCAGTATAAATCGCTTCAGCCTCGATGGGATCGCCAGCCGGGGTTCCAGTGCCTGACATCGCCAGCAGCGGTTATTATTGGGTCTATAAATCACAGCTGCTCGTCAAAGCTAACATACCATGAGCCTCAAAATACTGAGGGCGATCTTCAAATTTCGCAAGATCCAGCCCGCACCGAGCGTATGTAGATCGGATCAAAGCAGCTTGTGCAGTGGAGCTAGGCATCGTGATGCCTTTCGTACGACCGTCTTGATTGATACCCGTCTCTCGAATGATGCATTCAATGTGATCATTATCGGCAATGGCTTGGCTCAGTGGCTTGAGAACGACGGCAGCGAAACCCTCGCCTCGAGCGTAGCCGTCTGCGTCCGCATCCCACATGCGCGAGCGTCCTGTTGGCGAGAGCATGTGCAACTATCCAAGTCAGAATTAACATTGCATCTCTTCGTTTGACCAACCTTAGATTCGAATATGTACATCTCCGGACCCAGTATGAGATTGACACCTGCGGCAACGGCCATGGTCGCTTCTCCATTCCGCAAGACTTGGACAGCCATATGTAAAGCTACCATACTGGAAGAGCAAGCAGTGTCAATAGTTGCCGAGGGGCCTTTCCAATCGAAGAAATACGAGACCCGGTTGGACATGATAGACAAGGTGGCTCCAGTCGCGAAGTACTGTGGCGCACTATCCACGTCTCTGATAAGGACGTTGTAATAGTCGTTGTTCATCTGACCCACAAAAACGGCGACTGAGGTGCCTTTGAGATCTTGGATTGAGAAGCAGCCAGCATCAATTCCCTCGAAGACAGTCTCCAACAAAATGCGCTGTTGGGGGTCCATCGACTCAGCCTCCTTTGGAGATATTTGAAAGAAGCTGTGGTCGAAGACACGATGATCTTCATCCAAGAAATAGGAATGCCTGACATTGGTGCTCTTCGGCATAGTCAGTCTTCTGGGACCCATGGACACCCTGAAAAACGAAACCTATCGAGTAGCATGCGGTATTCTTGTGACATTGCGTGATGATTTGTAGTTGGAGAGGCGATAGTGGCAATGTACTTACTCCATGATGCTCTCCATTCTCATGATAAAAGCCATGCGGGTTGAACCTTGCAACTGGAATCTCACGTTGAAGATCGCGAGGCTCTTCCAAGAGACTCCAGAGCTTTGAGGGAGAGCTGGCGCTTCCTGGCATACGACAACTGCTTCCGACAATAGCGATTGGATCCATTTTGCGGGGGGGGGTTTATGCGAGTCTTCCGGATGGTGAAATCAATCAACTTTTGCAAGTTGAAAGCCTCCAATGAGCAGGGTCGTTCACATTTGAGAACAATGCAGCCAGACAACCTTGGAAAACGGCATAACGCTGGCGGGTATCTCGCTGAATTTGCAAGGAGTAATAGCGTAAAATTCGAAGCGGTGGTTATACTTAGTCAGTCCTCAGCTCCTAAAGTATTACTCGACGCACAGCTCGCATGAGCATTTCTCGGTGTCTTTTGTGCACTTGAAGTTCCGCTGAAGAGTATCGTGCCGATAATTGCTTTCACCAATGCCGACAATGAAAATTCGGTGGAACGGCGAATTCTAAAATCGGCGAGTGCACTTAGGTTGAGATATCGGAGGCCTATCCACCGTACTAAACGCCAAATCGAGGCCGACTTCACAACCCGCCGATATCGTTCCGCTTACCGACGGAAAGCCTAGTAACATTCATTGAGTTTTCAAATAGCCAGAAAATGGAAAAAGATAAGTTGTAATGATCTTTTAGCGCAGCTAGTCATTTAGAATCGCTGTCGCACCCGTCCTATTCTTCCTTGCACGACTGCCCTTTCTGCCAACCACCGTGACACCGGCAAATGGCTTTAACCGGCGCGGAAGTCCAAGAAGCACTCGTTGCTGGGACTTTTGGAAAGTACAATCTTGTTCACGACGCAGAAATACCAGCTCCCCGGGAAGACCAGGTCCTGTGCAAAGTCAGTGCGATTGCTTTGAATCCTGCAGATGCGAAGATGGCCGACTATTCAGCGACACTGGGATCGGTTGGAGGTAATGATTTCGCAGGCGAGATTATCGAGATTGGCGAGCGCGTCAAGAGGTTTAAGAAGGGTGATCGCATCCTCGCGTTTACCTTTGGGCTCAATCCCACAGACAAGATCACCGGGGCATTCGGCCAGTATGCCTTAGCAACCGAAGACCTCGCTTGCACGATTCCAGAGCATATGTCATACAACGAAGCGTCAACATTGGGATTAGCGATCGCCACGGCAGGCACCGCCCTTTTTCAGGCATTAAAGCTTCCCTTGCCTAACGAACCTGCCAAGAAGTCTTTTCATGTCTTGGTCTCCGGGGGTGCAACCTCGACCGGCGCGATGGCTATTCAGATGCTTAAATGGTATCCAAAGTCATGAAGAGACCAAAGAGGAAAATGTCATCTAACGTTTGACAGCGCCGGGTTGATACCGATCGCCACGTGCTCTCCCGCCAACATCGACCTCGTCAAATCACTTGGAGCTGAGAAAGTGTTCGACTACCATTCCGTGTCGTGTGGATCTGACATCCGTACGTACACGAACGACTCACTCGCCCATGTCTTCGACTGCGTCACTGATGCAGAGACCATGAAGATGTGCTACGACACGATTGGCGTGTCTGGTGGTAGATATGTAGCTCTTGATCCCTTCGTAACCCGGATCCAATACAGCCGTCGGGACGTTCAAGCAGACTGGCTCATGATATACTCGCTCTTTGGGACTCCCGTCAAGTTGGCAGGCGTTTATGGGAGACCTGCTCGGCCGCAGGATCGTGAGTTTGCTTCTCGTCTGTTTCCTATAGCGGAGACACTCCTATCGCAGGGGTTGCTGAAGCCACACCCGATGGAGATTCGGACCGGCGGTCTTAAGAGTGTTGCATACGGTATCGACGATCTTCGAGCGGGGAGGGTGAGGGCGAGGAAATTGGTATATCCGATGACAGCTTGAGTCTACGACAGCTGAGACATGCATCATGGCAGTCCTTTCCGTGTACAGATAGAGGCTTCTTGCGGAGTATGAGGCCCGATGCGGAAGGGAATTTAGGTAGGATGGTTTCCGCCCCTAGCAAGTTGAGGCAGAGAAGCAGATCACGTGCTAACGGCAAGCGAACAAACAGGCAAGCGAACAGACAAAGTCTCATGTCTCACAAGCAGCAGGCCACTATCAGGTCTTTTTTGTTTTAATCGCCGGAAAGGTCTCTGTCAGCTAATTGATCTTAATAATTTTCCGCGATAACATGTTCATAAATGAAAATGTCCGTGTACCTGGGCGACGCTAATCTGGTGACTTTGGGGCCCGTAAAGCAGCGAGGAGCGCGAAAAGAAATGTCGGTCGGGGGCGTTGTCGTGACATCTTTGATTCAAGCCATGCGACTGTGAGGATGAACTTTCGTCCGAATGCTAAGCCACAAATTTTTGTAGAACGGAGTTCTCATCTCTGAATCGCCTTCGGTGTGCGATTAAGCCGCTTAAAGCCATGGCAGGAGAAACGGAGAACAAAGAATCCCAATTGCCGCATCATGAACGCCCGCGTCACTTGTCTCGTTGTACCACCAGCGTGGCGTTCGATCCAAAGCATTGCGAATTGACGTACAGATAAGTTTTCAAGATGGTTGCCTTCGGCTCTACCCTCTACCGCTACACACTTCCTCCCTTCGTCAAGCCTTCGAGCACCAGACGGCGCTTCTACGAAAACAACGAAATCGTGTGAGCGGAAATCCTGATCATAATGAAAGCATGGCAATACACTGCGGCAAGAGGCGGTCTGGAGAACAATCTCAAGCTCAACACTGGAGCTCCCATTCCTGTGCCCAAAGATCCATCGACGCAACATGTCATTCAAGTGTTGTCAGTTTGCCTCAATCCGGTGGACTACAAGGTCGCTGAGCTGGTTCCCTCTGTTATGCTACGAAAGCCCAACACACCAGGCATTGATTTCGTCGGCAAGATAGCGACGGCAGCGCAAGGATCCAAGCTGGTGAAGGGCGACACTGTCTTTGGAATAGCTGCACTCTCCCCACTTGCTGCAGGTGCATTGGCCGAGTACGTGGTCGCTCCAACAGAGGGCGTGGCAAAACTTCCACCTGGCGTGGAGCCGATCAATGCGGCTACATTAGGGGTGGCAGGGCTGAGTGCGTACCAGTCGATTGTCCCATTCGTTAAAAAAGGAGACAAAATCTTCATCAATGGCGGCTCAGGCGGCGTCGGTGTCTACAGCATCCAGATTGCGAAGATACTCGGATGCCACGTTACCACGTCGTGCTCGGCAGCCAATGTCAACCTGTGCCGAACGTTGGGCGCGGACGAGGTGATCGATTATAAAGGCAGCGTTCTAGAAGCGCTGAGAAAAAGTGGTGGCTTCAATCACATTGTGGACAATGTCGGCAACGACTTTCAGCTATACTGGCAGGCTCACACATATTCTCAGCAATCTGCAAGATTCGTCGGCGTCGCTGGAGGGCCATCGCTACGGCATTTTGCTTTCGCAACCACGGCTCGACTGTGGCCTGGCTTTCTGGGTGGTGGAAAGCGTCAACTCGTGGGCTTTTTGGCTCAGCCAAGACTTGATCACTTGCAAAAGATGGGAGCCTGGATGGCAGAAGGAAAACTAAAAGCTATCATTGACTCCAGGTTTCCCTTTGACAAAGCGCCTGATGCTTTTCGAAAACTGAAGACGCAAAGAGCGAGAGGGAAAGTGGTTGTTGATGTTGCGTCTGCTAAGTCGTAGATCTCACGCAAATCTGGCGATAATTTGGGAAATTTTCAGAGACGGATGGTGGAGACCAAGGCATCTTCTGTGGCGAGGATACATGCAATCAATGTCACAGACTTAACCACAAAAGAAGAGTTGTAAGCATCTTCTTGTCAGTTGATGGCGCGCGAATGGACCTCTGACCAGCTGATGGAAATGAGCGGCAGGCCTCCGCCCGAGGAGTCTGTCTAATGGAATCAGCCTGAACTGCTGCGCGGGCCTCGCACTTGTGATGAGTCTTCTTTTCGCTCAGAGAGCTTGTGGAGCCAAAATTCCCGAGGTATATCTCGGAAACAAATGTAACTGAATAGGTATGCACTTTGCTGTATACAAACCCAACTCTGTTAGGACATCGGTTTCATTGATAAATGAATGGACAGACTTTCTCTGTTGCTCTTTCTAATGGTTTTTGTGGGTTTAAGTAGAAAGCTGGGATAAACGCCATCGGAGCTTTACTCATCTACACTTGAACGTAGATATAGATGCGGAGAATGATATATTATGGAATACGGGCAAATTAACGCGCCAACGCAAATGAACACACGAACGCTCTAATGATTTCATGCTGGCAAATTTGATCGATGAGAGAGTGCCACGCATCGTCAAGTTTGGCTCAATTTATTAAAAATTAAGCCGTGGCCGTGCTCCGGCAGGGATCACGGCAATGATCCCCAGTGCATCCCTGGCACCTGAATTTGCTCCGGTAAGAGCATGGAGCGCCCAGAGGCAAGGAAGACCAGACCCACCGAGTTGTATGAGCGCTCTTGACTAGACGTGTAAATACTTACACAATCTTTTGCCCGAAGAGGACAGCTGAGCTTGTTCACCCTGATAATTGCATTCGATTCACGAAAACAGTGGCGGGCATTCTGCAGACTGCAAACTGAAGGGTCGCCTTCAGACAAGTAGAGACCCTACACTGATCGCCCTTGCTCAAAGATGCGCTTGTCTCTATTTGCCATCGTCACCGTTCTGGGCTTGGCTGAAGCTACCTTGCCCTTGTGGCCGCTGCCGCAAGATGTCCAATCCGGTGGCTCGACGCTGTGGATGAAGCATGATGTGAAGTTCTCCTACTCAAATGATCGCAGTCTACAGAACTTTGTTGGCTGGATTTGGGACTATGCGCAGCTGCCAAGCATGTTGGTAAACAGTACTTGGACTGCATATGCTTGAATCTGATGACAGAAACAGTCAGAGCTCACATCATGGTCGGTTGACTCCCGCTTTGAAGAGAAACTTGGTGCATCTAGCATTTCAGCGAATGCGGAAGAGCGTCTTCGAGCAGAACATTATCCCAAATAAATTCAATCCTCGAGGGTTCCATTTTGAGCCGCCGACTAATGAAAGCATAACACATTTCATGATCTCGATCAACATCCAGGAAGTTTCGAAACTCGCCCATGGAGGAACTACCGACGGCGTTTCTGATGAGGCATACACCATTGACATCAGCTCTCAAGGTAAATGCACGATCCAGGTCGTTACAGTAAAAGGTGCCACCCATGCGCTCAATACGCTGGCCCAACTCTTTTACGCTCACTCATCTTCTCCGGATCTCGCATATACATCTTTCGCTCCCATATCCATCGTTGACAGCCCCAGATTCGAGCACCGAGGCCTCAACCTCGATATCTCTCGCAACCAATTTTCAGTAAAGGATGTGATGCGAGTAATCGAGGTCATGAGCTTCAGCAAGTTCAACAGATTGCATCTCCACGCTATCGATTCGCAATCTTGGCCTATCGAAATACCCGCCTTTCCAAAGCTGGTCCAGGAAGGAGCTTACGATCCTGCGCAGATCTGGAGTGTCGCTGACCTTGACAACGTACAAAAGTTTGGATCAGTGCATGGTGTTGACGTCTATCTCGAGATCGACATGCCCGGCCATACCACTTCAGTTGGAAACGCATATCCACATTTGATCACTGCCGCAAACGAGCCCAGGTGGCAGGACTACGCAGCAGAGCCGCCGTCTGGTCAGCTAAGACTGAATTCGAGCGATGTATACGACTTTGTGACGACGCTACTGGCCGACCTGCTTAAGCGCACCGGTGTGCACACTTCTCTATTCCACCTCGGGGGTGACGAGCTCAACAAGAATGCATACACGCTTGATCCGACGGTGAGGTCGTCATCGAAAGAGGTTCTGCGTCCGCTGGTCCAATCATTCATGAACCACGTCACGAGATTGACGACACGCTACGGGTTTACGCCGCTTGTCTGGGAAGAGATGATTCTGGACTGGAACCTCACCTTGCCTAAGAACACCATTATCCAAACATGGCGCTCAACCTCTTCTCTCCGGGATATTGTCACACGGGGCCACAAGGCTCTCTTTGGATCCAATTCGCATTGGTACTTGGATTGCGGCCACGGCGCGTTCCTTGACCCTGTCGATCCCTCCCAACCGTCCTCGAATCCGATGTTGAACCCGCCCTTCGAAGACTACTGTGGTCCCTACAAGAATTGGCGACAGGTCTACTCGTACGACCCTATGAGTAACGTTTCAAAGGCGTTCCACAACCTGGTCGTAGGCGGCGAGGTGCATCTCTGGTCCGAATTGACCGATTCCGTGACTCTGGATGGTATGCTTTGGCCACGAGCAGCTGCCGCTGCAGAAGTGATGTGGAGAGGTCCAGGAGCAAGACCTACGGAAGATACGACACGGCGTCTTGCTTTGCTCAGGGAGCGACTTGTAGCGAGAGGCGTCGCGGCTGGCATGGTTACAATGGAATGGTGCTTAAGAAATCAAGGCGGTTGTGCTATATGATGTTTGAGGTTCCAGAGATATCCTTGTTGGACCAGACCGTCCTACAAGGTGCTGGCGGAAAACTAATTAGGGTTCTGCCGAGCGCTGACCTGCCAACATCATTTTGAGAGCTACGTAGGTACGTATCGATAGTTGTATGCATCAAGGATAATCTAGCAGTGACCAATATTGGCACTTGGCGAGAATAAGTGAAGCGTACCGAATAGTTGTAACAGAGCCTTGTAGCGCTCAGTTCGCAATGATCACGTCCGTAATTAGAAACCTTCTGAGATGGACGAGTAATAGTCTTATTGTTATGATATACTCAAAAGCCGCCTTTTGAGTATTTAGGATGCTGAGGCGTACGACACGTTTTCTTCTGACTCCGCCAATCGTCTGGACTTGGCTGAGTAATATCATAATCTGGAAGGAGCTAGTCTGCTCAATTTGTGAGGGGTTTCACGCACCGTTGTTTCGTTTTCGAACTATCCTGCCGCCTCCATCCATATTATCACCCATATCAATATCGCTGTCATCTCTCGCTGGGCCTTCAGCTCGTGTCACAAGATGACCATCCAAAGGCTGAGGCTCCAATTTGCATTTTAGGTCGCAATCTCCCCGACCGGACCCTTGGGAAAGCGGAGTGAGAGAGATAGTGACGAGAACGACTGCATAAGCAAGGACATCTTGTGCGCCTGTAGTATCAATGCAGCCACCACCTCCACTTGTATCATGAACGAGCGTCATTCGCGTTCGCGATGAAAGTGAGAAGTACAAAGGTCTTTGCGATGATAGGCTGGACCAGTGTATATCGTGCGCACGCCTTCCTATTATGGTACACGCCGAGATGAAAAGGAGAGAAGAAGCTTGAATTCGTGAGAGATGGGCTATGAGCTGCTTATATACATGGCTGCTACCGATGGATGCTGCTGCCGAACCTCTCAAGCCACTTCCGAACCTCACTAATGCTGCTTCCGAACCTCCATCTGTTACTTCCGTAACACTTCCGAAAGACCGTTCGCCAGCACCTGACAGGCTCAATTCAGGCTAGCATGGTATGTGAATGTCGATGGGAATTATTACCAGCAGTATCTTATAGAATTGAGGCCATGCGATGTAAGAAACCTCTGAAAGCCGTCTAAGTCGTCAAGTTAACAACGATGTTAGATTACTTCAAGTCCCTGCGGCGACATCCAGTATTATCTAATCGTTCACCTACATGACTACAACAACCAATTCATCGGACCTCCAACGGCCCTCCCACTATTCTCATATCTGAGGGCAGAGGTCCATACGGTCTCGTTAGAGATGCTTGTGGACCTTCCAGGAGACTTTGACGACCATCTCATGTTGAAAAAGGAGTCGGTCAACAAGCTGGTGTCTGTACTGAAGCGCAAAGGGATATCAGGATAAAAGTCGATTCTATCGCGCGAAATTGGATACGAAGATTCCGAAGATTACGCATAGTAGGTTATGCTTCAGCCATCGTCCTTCACTGTGGCGCTATCTTCCTTTTCCTCCCTTCGCCCGCAAGTATCCTTCGAAGTACATCACGCTGAGATCCCAAGATTTGCTGAGAATTTGATATAACCCGCGAATCCACTTTGCCTTTTGAACTGCTCAAAATTTCAGTCGACACAGACAGTATTGTGTTGATCGTTTGTAAGTCCGCTAGCTGCGTTACAGTCAACGCATGTTGGCCACCAACGAAGTTGCGTTCTGCTCCAATTATTCGCGCCATGGCCTTGACAAGGGGAAGATGAACGAGATGGTGCTTTGTGAACCATACTGAATGGCCTGGCCCCGCCTGCTCAGTATTGTAGAGGCAATTGAGAGCTTCGGCACGTCGACGGGCTATACGTAGAGGCTTCGTTGATGTTGGTGCTGGTGCATGCTCAGAGATCCAATCAATTTTTGGCAGTGGGTATCTGCCCGTAGTGTAGGTGGTCCACGCCTCGTATTCCTGCGGGGTCATTTCGTTCACGGCGATCTTCATGGGCTCTCTCTCCTGTGTCATAGACGCAGCGAAGTTTGTTGCGATGGCAATGCTTCTTCCATGACGAACGGCCTTGGCCAGGGCGCTCAACTTCTGCGCAACGTCCACAACGGAATCGTCGCTTCGAGGAATTTGTAAGAAGTCTGTTTGGTTATCAATACCGGCTCTCTGTTCTTTCATTGTTGATCAAAAAATTCTGAGTGCTGCCAGGCACGCGGGTGACAGATAAAGTCGCACGCGAGATCAGGGGATCATCAGTGGTATATATTGCATTTTCTTTTGATAAAGAAAATGTGAGTTGCATTCTGCAAAACACTCACCTAACCCATTTTAGAGTAGTGAGAAAATATTGGCTTGAAATGTAATCAAGATTTCAGATCTAGTGTGCGGCTTCTTCCATCGCGGATGATAGGTGTGATTGCTAATGCGATTGACTCTTACCTAAAAGCTACCGAGCTATATGCGGTGCTACGTGCAACACACCGTTGTCAGAGGTGAGGTTTAGGTGCAAGGCTGGATCAGACCGGCTTATTACTTGGGTAATTTAGCGTCGCAACAAAATTGGCAATAATCCGCTTGGGTAAAGTTAGGTGTTACGGCAAGCGCGCACGTGCGCCTGTGACAGCCCACTATTAACGCCGCTCTTCCTCCACACCTTCACCTTCTCTTGGATAGTTCTGATCAATACAATACTTGCACTTCACCACTTGTTTCCTCAGTCTTCCTGCTTCCTAACATTAGGTATGCATGCATTCCATTGCATACACATTGCTGAAAGAATTATGCATAAGAGCCCTGATATTTGGTGCAGCGATCTTGCCGTTGCTTGCTCGAACGATGTGGTAATCTTGTTTCGAATGATGGCCCCCGTGTGGTGTTCTCGAGGAAGTCATTGATTCCGTTGCCCATCAGCCACTAAGCTTTCGACCGTCGTCGTAAAGGAGCTGGAAAGCGCGCCACCCTGAGTCTTTGCACCGGAGTAGACTTTGTGCTTGGCGTGGCAACTCTATATCTTGTTCGATAGTTAGGAGATGTCGAGATTGGATCGCTACCTTCGCAAATTCGTCTTGTGGTCCTAGTTCTAAGCCAAGGAGGACCAGAGAAACGAAATTTAAGCCTATCCTCACTAAGCATCTCAGGGAGATTCTTGATGAGAGCTCGGAGTACCTTTATCGCGAGATCGAATCTCTCTTTGCGACGATTAGGATTGATCCGGTGCAGACCGGCCCAATGCACCACAGTTAGGACTCCGTATATCTCGTCTCTGGGATCCATACACTGTAAGTCCCTGACTTGATGTACGGCGTTCGATAGGCAGTAGAAAGGCGGATCATCATCGAAAGCGGCGGACACACAGCTGCAGTTCTCCGCCATCTGCATGATATCGTTGTCTTTGAAGGTGACAAGTCGCTGCAGAATCCGTACCGACCTGATTGCATTCACGAGAAATACCTCCATGGACATCCATGTTGTTTTGAAATCTACGGAATGTGCTAATTGCAATGGAACAAATATCAGTAATCACAGTTCTGCAGCACTATGTTGATTCAGTCTCTACGGGAATTGAGCTGCTTATATACACAAATCAACCCCTATTCTTCTGCCAGGATCTCATCCTTCTGAAACTCCGTGATTTGTCAGCTGAATAGTCGAGAACAGTCGAATCTCCATAGTTTGACAACAAACGGCAGGCAAATGATAGCTGCTGAACAACAAACAGAGTCCTTGGAGGGCCTCGATAGGTATTCGACTCATTCCACAGCAGATAATCTAAGAACAATTCTTGCAAAATCCAGACAAAGTATGATCGTTTGAGGAATGCTAGCAGAGCCTGGAAAAGCCTTTTCAGTGTGTGCCATCGATGGCGCAACATCCGCGCAAATATCCGTGGCCTTGCTTGCCAGAGTCCAGTACGACCGAGATGGTAGGCGTCAATCAACATTTTACGTCGCCTTGGTATTGACTGGATCAAGAACTCGCTGTCGTTCTCGTTTGGTCCCGCACAAGCTAGCAAGCGTTCCGTATAATAATATACATCGCCCATCATCGCGACCTGGACACCTTTCTCCTCCTCATTAGTCTGATCGATTTGGGTGTAATAGACCGTGAATTACTTGGGTCTGCTTGTAAATGAGCTGGACCCTGTGTAATCACATTGACTTGCCTGCGGTATTTCCTCTCCTACTTCGAACTCAGTTGTGCACATTGTTGGAAGCCTCCTCTTTTTTCTGCCACTTGAGTGCACCACACGCTTGTTCTCTTTTTTGAATAGTTCCTCACTGTCAGGCTCCACACGGTTCTTGCGAACTCTGCCAGGCAAAGAATCTTTGAATCAGAGTAATGTATGAATATCTGTGCTGTTTGCGTCCTCGGAGGTCCGATTGCAGAAGGCTCGCACGCCTTCCTCTGTTGTGTCTTCAACTTGGTTTGCAATTGCGGCAAAACTCAATTCTTGGACGAAGCAAAGGTGCAAGATAATATCACGAACATTAGAAGAGTAACCAGCCATCATGTTGAAGAACTATAGAGTTGCACGATCAAGATTCTGTGCGATGTTGTACTAAGAGCTCGCCTTAAATCTGCACCCTGCCACGATCTACAACTCGAACCTACCGACTATAACTTTGTTTCAACTACCTCTTAATGCCAGAGCCATTAACAAGCGACATGCCAGCGTACTATATCCGAAATATTCTACAATATAGTTTATTATAGAGCGCTGGAGCGGTGCCTCCAGCAGCGCATCATGCATTGCCAAACGCAGCTTCCGTGGCAGGCGCTTCATTTCAGGTCCATTTTCAAAAATTCTGTCCCACGCTAAGTTTTAGCGTACTGACTAGGGTAAGGCGCTAACAAAATGATAAAATAGTTGGCATTAAGCCTATTCATGGGCATCTAGCGAGGATTCCAACTAAATACTAGTTGGAATTCTGCAAAATTATCAGTGCCTCACTAAAGCCGAGTGTCACCTGATCAAGCTTAGCGTGGGACTAAACCTTTGAGACGGACCTCTATACAGAGTACCATGCTCTCCCTAAGAAAGCTCGACTATCCCCTCGTTCCCATGCACTCCTCCTAAGACGAGAGAGACCAAAGCCTCATCGTCACCGACGCAATCTTCGAAGAGTTCTTAGCGATATCCCCTCATATGCCCTACGATACCGCCAACATGATGCGTCTCTTGAAGCTACTCCCAAATGCTGAAATCTGCCTCACCGAGAGCCTCCCCGACGATTTGATCCCTCCCTATGCGATCCTCTCGCATACGTGGGAAGAAGATGGCAAGGACGTTACCTTCGAAGATATGATCAAAGGGCAAGGTCGAGACAAAGTCGGATATGGCAAGATCAAATTCTGCGGTGAGCAGGCAGCCAAAGACGGCTTGCAACACTTCTGGGTGGACAGCTGCTGCATCAATAAATCGAACGACGGCGAGCATCAGCACGCAATCCATTCTATGTTTCGCTGGTATCGCAGAGCGAGTCGATGCTATGTCTACCTGTCGGATGTGTCCGCAACTCTCCACGACAGCAGCCACGTGCAGCGCTCGCTAGTGGATTTTCAATATAGCAAGTGGTTCACTCGTGGCTGGACGCTACAGGAGCTGCTCGCCCCGGCCTCGGTTGAGTTCTTCTCGCACGATCGCATACGGCTTGGTGACAAACAATCGCTCATGAAACAGATTCAGCAAAGAACGGGAATTCATCTTGAGGCCCTGCAGGGGAAAGCGTTGACTCAATTCAGTAACAAAAAGCGATTCTCTTGGGCAGAACAACGCAAGACCACCATTGAAGAAGACAGGGCCTATTCACTGCAAGGCATCTTTGATGTCTATATACCTATTCGCTATGGTGAAGGAATGGCAAATGCATATAAGAGGCTCGAAGATGAAATTGACAAGCAAACGAGATGTATTCAGGACCTGCGTACCACGGATCCCCGTGATGATAAGAAACGTATTGAGGACACCAAAGGCGGTTTACTGAAGGACGCATACTGCTGGATTCTGGAAAATAACGACTTGAAGCAATGGCGTGATACCCAGTACCACCAGCTGCTGTGGATTAAAGGCGACTCTGGAAAAGGCAAAACGATGCTTCTTTGTGGAATCATCAATGAGTTGGAGCAACGCATGGCCGGATCCTATCTGCTCTCCTACTTCTTTTGTCAGGCAACTGACTCGCGACTCAATAGCGCCACAGCCGTATTACGAGGCCTTTTATATTTACTCGTCGACCAACAGCCGTCGCTTATCTCGCATATACAGAAGCGGCATGACCACGCAGGGAAGCAGCTCTTTGAAGATGCTAATTCTTGGGTCGTCCTGAGCGAAATGCTCACCAACGTCCTGCAGGACCCTAACCTAGAAACGACTTATCTGGTGATCGACGCACTTGACGAATGCACGGTAGACTTGGAAAAGCTATTAGGCTTTATTGTAGACAGCTCATCGACTTTTCTACGCCACAAATGGCTTATATCCAGTCGCAATTGGCCTTTTATTGAAGAGCAATTAGACAAGGCCAAAACTGAAGCGAGGCTATCCCTCGAGCTGAATGCAGAGTCTATTTCTACAGCTGTCAACATCTACATCCAGCACAAAGTGTGCCAATTAGCGCTTGACAAGAAATATGACAACAAAATACAACACAAGGTGCTCAGATATCTATCCTCAAATGCAAACGGCACTTTCCTTTGGGTTGCCTTAGTCTGTCAAAACCTCCAGAAGGTTCATAGATGGGATGTGCGTAGGAAATTGTCCATGTTCCCGTCCGGCCTTGATCCACTCTATGAGCGAATGATGCGACAGATCACTGATTCAGACAATTCAACGCTGTACAAGCAAATCCTTGCCTCGATCGCAACAGTATACGAACCCATCACCCTCTTAGAGCTAGTTTTACTTATTGAAACACTCGAAGATATGGCTGACAACTTGGATTCTTTACAAGAGATTATTTACGAGTGCGGCTCGTTCCTTACCGTCCGAAACGAAAGAATTTTCTTTGTACATCAGTCGGCAAAAGAGTATCTGCTCGCAAAGGCTTCCGCTGAGATCTTTCCACTTGAAATCAAAGAGTCTCACTATAGGATCTTCTCAAGATCGCTTGAAATCATGTGCAGGACGTTGCGAAGAGACATCTACAGGTCAGGTTGGTTGAGCTACCCTTTCAAGGAAGCTCAACAGCCACAAATCGACCCATTGGCAACGATTCAGTATTCTTGTTTGTATTGGGTTGATCACCTCTACGACTCGGAATCCCTTAACCGTATAGATCGTCAGAGCGAATTACAGGATGGGTCTGCGGTGGATATGTTCATAAAAAAGCACTATCTTCACTGGCTTGAGGTTCTTAGCCTGTCAAAGGCCATATCGAAGGGAGTGCTTGCTATAGCGAAGCTCAAAAAGCTTTTTCAAGTAAAAGTGGCATTCTCGTTGTATGATCTCTGCTAACAGGAATCAAGGAAAGTAGAGGTAGCCCTACACTGTTACAGCTAGTTCACGACGCTCATCGATTTATCATGTACCACAAGCAAGGAATAGAAATGAGCCCTCTTCAAGCATACGTATCTGGACTCGTTTTTAGTCCAAGGGACAGCCTAATCAGACGTCAGTTCGAAACAGAAAAGCCAGACTGGATCACAGCCAAATCAGCTGTCGCAGAGAAATGGAGCTCCTGCTTGGCGATACTAGAGGGCCACAGCAACTGGGTCACCTCAGTTGCCTTCTCATCTGACGGTAAACAGGTAGCGTCAGGATCACAGGACAGAACTATCAGGCTGTGGGACGCTGAGACAGGTGGGGCGCTATCAACATTTAAAGGCCACAGTGACGCGGTCACCTCAGTTACCTTTTCATCCGACGGTAAACAGGTAGCGTCAGGATCATGGGACAGAACTGTCAGGCTGTGGGACGCTGAGACAGGTGGGGCGCTATCAACGCTTAAAGGCCACAG
>JAGFVP010000148.1:0-72370 GCA_021031095.1 Bathelium albidoporum
GGGAGGGGAAGGGGGAGTGAAAAGTTATGGATAGGATTTGTCTTTTGGTTCCCCTATGGGGGGAACCTTGATCATGGATTCGATGGTTTGATTATTTGCCAGTTTTTTAGATAACGATTTTGTTTTGACGTTACTGGAGTTGGTTGGCATTGTTTTTGTAATTGGGATCATTGAGGTGCCCCCCCGTGT
The DNA here is from genome assembly GCA_021031095.1 of Bathelium albidoporum. NCBI lineage: Eukaryota > Fungi > Ascomycota > Dothideomycetes > Trypetheliales > Trypetheliaceae > Bathelium > Bathelium albidoporum. Next base: position 190 of record JAGFVP010000148.1, read on the forward strand.
AAGGGGGGCATGTACTATTGTGGGTTGTTTTCGGCGTTGATTTACAATACCCTGTAGCATAGGGGTGGCACGCACGGCGTCTGTGGCCGTGCTACGATAACTAGATGAGCGATACCCGGATGTTCTAGCGAATGTTGAAATGGATCTTGATTTTTTTCGTCTTGCTCTTGAACTTGCGTGATCGTCTTTATTGTTCTTGGTTCTCCGCCAACGAAACGCAAGAAGTATTATGCGATCGAGGTTTACTCCAGTGGAATTGGAGAGCTACTTCTGATAAAGTAAGATATCACCTGTTCGATCCTTAAAGAATTTTCTAACAACGCTGGAAAGACATGGGATAGGCACTATACGTCATGATGGTCTGCAATGACCTGCATTGAGTTTCGACTCTTTTTTTCTGATTACATCTGTCAATTGTGAGGGTTACGTATCACCGGTGTGAGTTTACCTCTTTACCATTCATGCCACCGGCTCAAGTCTGCTCGGGGCTTACCCCCTTCTCCAAAGGCAAGTTCTCTGACCTTCGCGATTTTCAGATTCATAAGCGCGTTACAACTTTGTCTGAAACTAGACTTGCGACTATGCTCCTGCTTCGTTGCTGATATGCCGCTCCATCCAAAAGTTAAGAGGTGGCGAAGCTGGGGAGTTAAGGCTCCTGGCACAGACGGCAAAGCGTCAATCCTCAGGCGTGCTGACGCAAGAAGGCGCAGACTGGGTGCAAAAATGCATTATTCGATAGATACGAGAAAGGCTCTTAATCGGGAAGATTCACTTGCTCAAACGAAGAGCTTTGTTGCATGTCTTAGCTTCTAGAAATGCCTGGTTTCAGGGATCAAGACTGCAAATACGTCTAGGTATGTTCGGGCGGCGCTTCGGGCAACAAAGCGTCAGTTGTAGGTGTTCTTGGACGTGTCCAGTATCTCTGAAGCGGTGGTCGAACCAAGTCATTGAACAGAAAGGTTCCGTAGACTAGAACCGCGAAACCTAGGAGCTGCAGCCATTTGAAGGACTCCCAGCCTAGACCCAAGCTGACGATCCAAATGAAAAGCGTCCGGCAAGTATCAATTACAGATCGAGCGGTGGCAGAGATATTCCGAGTGATCGCAAGGCCAAACGCATTAAAACCGCTGGGAAGGTAAGTAAATGGTCATGAATAAATTTCGAAAGGGGCTTAAAAGAAGACAGGCTTACCCAATGCTTATCATGATCAGCACGCTCGTAACGGCGATTGCGCGGTTTTCAGCAACCTCTCTCAGCCCCTCCTCAGCATCAAAATATCCATACCGTCCCTGAGGCGTTCTTCCAATGGCGAAATGCAGGATGATCATGCCAATGACTGTGACCAGGAAGCCAAATAGGCCTTCCCATCCGACAACTTTGAGAGGTTGGAGCGCGTATCTTTCCATGATACTTTCTTCGACGACGAATTGTGTTGCTGTGAAGACTTGTCCGCCAGCAATTAAAAATATTCCAATGACCGTGTTGACCACTGCGGAATCAGTCGCAACATCTCCTGCTCTCCTCGCAAGGGCGGACACCCTGTGCTTGAGTTCAATATTCTTTTCCAAAATGACCATTGCATTTCCATTGGTGTTTCCACCATCCAAGTCTGGGACTTTCCCATCGCCCTCCACAATGCCTGCAAGACCGACAATGGCAACACCAAATACAACGATGACGAGTGCGAGCCATTTGTACCAACCCAATCTCCTTTTCAGAAATATGACGGAGAAGAGGCCAACAAAGAGGACGAGAGCGCCACGAGTCATTTGATATATGGAGGCGGCGACGAAGAGAAGTCCAACATTCATGAGGGTGGTGCCGGCAATATCGCAAGATGCAGGAAGCGCAAGTAGAACCGTCCGCCAACCCGTCAAGGGTAACCTCCCCTCGTCCTCGATAGACTTCACTGGCACGCTGTGATTCGGACTGCCTCGATCCATTCCACTGTCATCTTCAGCTTCGTTGTTATCGTTGACCTCGGTTTCAGTCTCAGGTGTGTCCACAGCCGTGCTGGCATCACTGATAGGCGCGTATGATGCTCTTTCGTTCTTGGAGGTATAGTAGCGATTGAATAAGAAGATGCCGCCCACGACCAGCCAGCAACCCATTTCCCCAACAAACATCTGCGCCGTTTGAATGACGGGTTGTTCGAAGCGGTGCCGTTTCGATGGATCTGGATTCGAGCAGTCTCGCACACACTGTAGATCTTGATATTTGGTGAGCAGGGTGTTGCAGACCCCCGTCAAGAGCATCATTGCTACGAGGAATGGGATAACAGCTTGGACGGCCATGGTTGTTGTTCTTGAGGGCGTCTCAGGCCTACGAGCCTTAGAGGAGAGCAATAGATGCAAGGGAGAGTCTTTCGAGATATTAAAATCTCATTGTTGTAAGTAACCAACGTCAGTCAAGGTAATTTGAGCGAAGCGTATGTGTATGCACGCGGAATGGTCACGATGGAGCTGCAGATGATGAGACGGAAGGTGGTTGTCCGACGTTTCGCCTATTGAGGCTAGAATCCGGAGATAGCGTATCTTAAGGACTGATTGGCTGGATCCCGGGTCGGTCTGCTTAAAGAACCACTTCAGGTACTTGCTATCGAATGCGAATATGTATCAAATGCGCATCTTTGCAGCTATCGCAAAGGAAGATGACGTCTCTGCAACGAGTGCACCGATGATCGGGCCATTTCTGTCTAAAGCTTGCACTTGAAGGGCCCAGAGACCCCCTAATCTACGGCTGACAAGATTCGCAATGCCTCCGTGTCTTACTCTGTCTCAAAACACTTCCAACTGAACTCAAAGGAAGCTAAAAGAGCCAGACCGATGGTCGTAAAATGGCCAGCATCCGAGTGTTTGCAATCATTCATTGTTGGAGGCACAACGGGGATGCGCCGTCTCCTCTAACATTGTAGGATCAAGCTGTACCTATACTCAACACCATGCTGTTGGACCAGTTGGAAACGCTGGTGTTTCCTCGTTCAGCGGAAGTTTTGGAGACAAAAACCTCACTCAACACGGGCGATGCAGGGATGCGGTGACGCTCGAGCGGTTCCGGCCGCGGGGCGGGCCGATTGAAGCTTTGACATCAACAACGCGACTGGCTTGCTTTATTTATTCAATGGCGCGCTTTCAGGTCTCCAATTTCATTCGCCCTATGCACTTCGCATTCTGTCGTTTCCAAAGCCTGCACCTCCAGGACAAAATTCTTCCAGTGTCCAGTTCGCGTTCTTGCTTCCCCCAACCATGTCGGTAGCTATTCTTCCTCCCCACTCCCATTCCTCGACTTCTCCAATCATGGGTCCTGGAACACCCTCCAAGTTCGACGAAAGACGCGTCCTTGGCAATCTGTCCCCAAATACAAAGATTGGCTCAAGAACGCCTACAGCTGCCGACTTTCGAAATCCCAAGCTTCTATTCACTGGGGAAGAAAAGACGCCCAACCTGCCTCCAGTGGGGCTATTCAGTAGCCCAACTACTGACAGCACGGTCACTACTGCACGGACGGGACAAAAGCGAAGGATTGAGGAAGTCGATGGGCCCGCAAATTCTCCAGTCCAAGGCACGCGTACCACGCGAGATCGTGCAGAAGATGAGATCAAGTCTGTGCAATCAAACGCCGCCGATGCACTACTGCATTCTCCTAGTGTTGGGGTATAATGCACCACCCAATTGTAGTGACTCTGCTGATACTGTTCAAGCCTTTGAATGACAAAGAACCCACGCCCGAAGTTGAAGAGCACACAGCACATCCTAGGCTCGCCTCACAAGACTCGGCTATGACCCAAGCATCTTTCTCGTCCCTGATAAATTACAACCCCAACAACATATCTTCGCAACAGGATGAAACAGCCGACAAAGTAGCGTCAAGTGAGGTGGAGACAGCATCGACGACTAGCGTACGTTGAAACTCTCCACTTCATCGTCCAGAAGGGTGTTCACCAGTATTGAGAATTATGAGTATTACGACTAACACAACGCGTGTAGAGAGCGGAAATATTGCGTCTCCGGCTGCGCTTCGCGATGTACAAGGTGCAAACCAATCAGGTCAATGTACCACTATCACGACTCCAGCTCCGGTCGTCGCCAACTACTACACAACCAAACACACCCACCACGCTTGCATCGCCAGCAACGACTGCTTCACCATCCAAACCTCCAATGAAAAACCTGGGTCGCGAACGGGGGCAATCTTCAGCGAGTCAAGACGCGTCTGTACGTGCACGCGCTTCTACCCCAAATTCGTCCATGGTCTCTGCCTGTCCCGGCTCGCCTTTAAGAACGCCTGATCGAATCAGGACTGGTCGTGATCCAGGAGCGAGTGGAACGGCGCGTGGACTGACAACAACTTTGACTTCGACCAATGTCTCCAGATTACTGCCTGGACCAGTGCTCAAGCCTACCGCTTACTCATCTCGTTTCATCGGCGCTTCCGACGAATCAAGCATGAGGGCACTAGCTGGCAATCGTTCTACACACAGTCGTTCCTCTTCTTCTGCATCGCAGGGATCGGGGACAGAGATAGCGTCATTAGCAAGCCTACCTTGCGGGATGAGCCGAGTCCAAAATTCCAGTGTAGGCAGTGAGGTATCGGCGCCGGCAGACGAAGTCGCGAGTACTTCGCCAAATTCAGGGAAAGATATTGAAATGACCGATGTTGAGGATGATGCTGCCAATGGGCTTCTGGAGTTAATGTATGCAGGCACATCCGCACCTGCATCCGCATGATGGACACGACCTGTAAATGAGATCTCTTGGTGCATTTATGAGATAGCTGCTTCCGCTCTCTTTCGCACTTTGTTGCTATTTTTTTTCCTTTTTTTTTTTTTTTTGGTTCTTTGCTGTCATTGCATTCTGGCTTTACGGTTGAGCATCATCGTCGGCAGCATTACTAAGCAACGGGATATGTTCTCATTGGCTTGAGAACACAGCATTTTGGCGTCAAATCGTAACGTTTTCTCCTCAAAACCATATGGTTGCTACAACTACCACCGATTTACCCAGAAATTCCCTCTTGGTTTTACGTACACCTGCGTTCCCACGTGACACCGTGACAGGAGCATTATGCTCTAATTTTCCAGTTGACGGAGATAATTTCTCCGTCTCTTAGTTCATTCTCAGAATCCCTGAAGATCCGACTGACAGGTAGACAGACGCAGATCATCTCGGCTCAAACGTGGGGAAAAAGCTAATCCGTAGATCTCAAGGTCCACAAGATGTTTGGCACGGTGACTTATAAAATGGAATCGTATCCCCTTGCAGTCCAAAAGGCGTCTGCACATTCTTGCAGAACAGCTCCGGAGCATTTCGTCAATTTGTATTTCTCTCTTCGCAGAGACCTTCATCCCACAAGAGCCTGGTGTTGAGCTTAATTATGAAGATCACAGGTCGTTGACCCGCACTCTAAGCCACAGTCTGAACTGACCGTCTTCCAACAGGCATCACCTTTGCTATCGCGGGAGCATCATTGGCTTCAAGCGCAGCAACAACGATCGCCGCTACGCCATGCACCGTGACTGCATACTCTGCCGTTGCCTCCGCCACGGCATCGTGCACCGCCATCACGCTCGAAAACATTGCTGTTCCCGGAGGCCAGACGCTCGACCTGTCAAAGCTCAAGACTGGAACGACGGTGACATTTGCTGGCACGACGACTTTCGAGTACTACGATTGGGATGGAGATCTGATTGAGGTTGGCGGCACGAACATCACCGTCACTAGTACTGAAGGTGCTGTCATCGATGGGAACGGTCAATCATGGTGGGATGGCCAGGGTTCGAACGGAGGCATTGCCAAGTATGCCTGTGATGTGTGGTTCACGCATGTCTTCATGCTGACTCAAGCAGGCCGGACCATTTCTTTACCGCGGATAAACTGCTGGGCAATTCCATTATTAAAAATCTCTACATTCAGAATTACCCAGTCCACTGCTTTGATGTTGCGAACAGTGCTGGCTTAATCCTGGAGAACATCACACTGAACAACACGGCCGGCAACGCTCCCAATAACCGATCGGCTGGTCTCCCGGCTGCACACAACACGGATGGCTTCGACATTTCTGGATGCAATAACACGATACTTCGTGATTCCAATGTCTACAACCAAGACGACTGTGTTGCCGTCACTTCCGGAAACGGTATCACTGTGAGCGGGATGTACTGTGACGGCAGTCATGGCCTCAGCATTGGAAGCATCGGTGGCAAATCCAATAACAATGTTACGAACGTCTTGTTCGAGAACAGTGTGATTGTAAACAGCCAGAATGGCGCGCGGATAAAGACCAACTACAACACCACAGGATACGTTGCTGGGTGTGTCCGCGCGCTGTCGTCAATGAAATTCTTAAGGCTGATATGAGTAAACAGGATCACCTATCAGAACATAACCGTTAGCAATATTTCGGACTACGGTATTGATATTCAGCAAGATTACTTGAACGGTGGTCCCACTGGCACGCCCAGTAACGGCGTCATCATTACCAATATTACGATGACCGACATCCACGGTACGGCCGAGTCTGTTGCCAAGGACTACTACATTTTATGTGGCTCGGGAAGTTGCACGGACTTTACATTCAACGATATTAGCATCACCGGTGGCACTAACGATAGCTGCAATGTACAGCCGACGGGTGATTTTTCGTGTTAGGGGTCAAAAGACATTTTTCACGCAAGGATCTCCTTGGTTGCATTTCTCGCATTTGACGTACGTCAAGATCTAAAGCGCTGTTTAGAAGATCATTTTGATCGAAGTGTATTGTACTATGAGACTACGAAAGGAAGCGGCGATCTCTCGTTAGGGCGTTCCCTCAAACAGAAGCTCATGGATGACTGGAAACTAAAATTCTCGTGACAAAGTATATCTGATTACAGGTGAATGTGCGATATCACTCACCCTCAAAGGAGCTACTTGCAAGATGCACGAGTCAAAGACGCAGCTTTCACTTGCATAGAATAAGAAGATACTTTTAATGAAGAAACAGTCTTTAAACTTGTAAGTTCTATACTGTAATGTATCCCAGTCTGCTAGATACAGGAACGAGTAGCCGCCATTTGGCTCCTGCAAGTATCCGAGCGCAGATGCTCCCCGTAAAGAACAAGCAGGAATATCTGGAGCGCTTGAACGCCGAATTGTTCCCCTTCGCAGGCTATGCATTGTGTACTGAAGGACCTTCCCGTATTGTGTAAAAGGAAACCACTCGCCGGTGCCACGAAAACACTAAATATTAAGCTGTTGAGAATTGTAAACTTCCTGCAACGTCGCCATAACCGACAACATCGCCAAGAGTAGCTGCTGAGAAGGGGAGTGCTGTGCTTCCTTGAGGCAAGAACCATAAGGCGAGCCTTCCGGAAGTCACAGGAAATTTTTGCCAATAGCCTTCCAAGTCACGAGAGTCTGGAAATCTTGTTCACTTGTTCATCGTCGTCAAGAACTTCTCCAGATCATATTCCTCTTCATACTGCCGCTCGTCCCACAGCTCACCCAACTCATCCAGGAAACCCTTCTTGCCCCTCTCACGCACTTCACCCGTCGCATCCACCGCCATCGAGTCTTCATCATCTCCCTCCCCAATCTTATCAGCGTTGGAAGGCGGAGGAAGGGCAGCAGCGGAGGGATCGTCGACATTGAACAAGTCGAGAATCTGATCGGTACCCATGGTGCCCAGGCCGGCGTTCTGTTGGTTGACGACAGTCGAAGCCATGTCGATTTTGAAGCGCTGGAGGCTGCGAAAAAGAAATCAGTGATAATGAACGTGACGTGAGTCTGATCGGCATAAGGGGAACTTACTTCAGGATCTTTTCCTCCACGGTACCGCGCGTGACCAAACGGTACACATTAACCACGCGTTTCTGTCCGATACGGTGCGCGCGGTCCATGGCTTGCAAGTCGCGTTGGGGGTTCCAGTCGTGTTCGACGAAAATGACGGTATCCGCACCTGTCAAGTTCAACCCCAAACCACCCACGCTTGTGGTAAGGAGCAGACAGTCGTACGATGGATCGCTGTTGAACTTGTTGACGATGCTCTGGCGCTGGCTTGCCTCGACCGCGCCATCAAGACGCAGCTTCGTCGCAAGAGGAAGCGTGGAACTGAGGTACTGCGATACAGTGTCCAACATCTCTTTCATTTGGCAGAAGATAAGCGCGCGGTGGGGCGCAACTGCTTCTGAGGCGTCTGGAAAGCTGTCGTTGCCGTTTGCTGAGGATGACTCGACACCGATACCACAGTCGACCAGGAGATCGCGTAATGCACCAAGTTTTGGTGCGTGCACGGGGTCAGTGAGGGGAGGAGAATTGGTCTTCGCGAGGGCTTTCTTCACATCGTCGTACTGCTGGTGGCCTTCCTTTAGTACGAGCGAAGGCGCATTGCAGAGTTTGCGCATGTACTGGAGTGCTTGGAAGATGTGCTGTTTTGCCTCTTTATCCGCCTGCCCGGCCAACTGCTTCACTTTTGCGCCTTCTTTCTTGGTGAAGTCTTCGAACAGCCTACGTTGCAGATCGCTAAGGTCGCAGTAGTAGTTCTGGAGGATCTTCGGAGGGAGGTCATTCAGCACTTCTTCTTTGAGACGACGGAGCAAGAATGGGAGAACTTGTTTATGGAGTGCTTCAATTGCGAGGGCTCCTGCTTCTTGTTCTTTGGAAGAGGACTTTGAAAATCGACTGGCTGCAATTGGCTTGGCAAAACGATCCTGGAAGACTTTTTCCGTGCCGAGGAAGCCGGGCATGAGGAAGTCGAAAAGTGACCAAAGCTCAAGCACATTGTTTTGAATGGGTGTACCGGACAATATAAGACGATGGTTGCTTTTCACACGTTTGACCGCTTGTGTGAGTTTAGTCTTCGGATTCTTGATAAGATGACCTTCGTCCAGCACGCAATAGTTCCAGTTCTGAGATGCGATGACGTCAATGTCGTTACGGCAGACGTCGTAGGAGGTGATCACGATGTCGGTAGTGCCGATGGAAGGCTTGAGCCGGTTACGAATTCCTGGTGCACCAACGTAGGTCAGTACCGAGAGGAATGGTGCATATGTGCGGATTTCTTGGACCCAGTGGCCAGACAAGGTAGGTGGGCAAACAATCAGCGAGGGGAGGCGGCGGCTATCTGACGAGCCTGTTTTGGCAAAATCTTCTGCGCGCATATGATGATCCGAAGCAACGATGCAAAGGGTTTGGAGTGTTTTTCCGAGACCCATATCGTCACATAGGATGCCGTGTAGATGATATCGGTTGAGGAAAGCGAGCCAATTAACACCTTCTTGCTGGTAGGAACGGAGTTCCGCTTTGATTGCCACTGGGATCTGGAAAGGTTCGACCTTCTTCGGGTCCAGCATCTGCGCGATGAATTTCCTTTCGCGGTCCCGTCCTTGGAGAAGTTCCTGAGAAAGACCAGGAGGATCCTCAATACCCGCTTCCAAAGGCACCAGCTTGACCAGATGGGCAAACGTAGTGGTTGCAATGAGTCGAATATCATCATCAGAATCGCTCATACGGCCGAGGACCGGAACGAGTAAGAAAATGACGTATGGAAGAATGGCGTCTTCCATGACATGAATGAGGTGGTAGACACACTCGATGGCACCTTGGCGAACATGCACATCCACAGCGTTGCTAATACCTGGGAGCACCTTTTCGACTAGCATCGTGACACCCTGGACCGTAATGATACTGCACACTGTGGCAAAGCACTTAGCAGCCGCATATCTCAGTACTGCAAGTCTCGACTGGAGGGCTTTTGCTATCAAGGGCATCAGATCCAACACCAAGGGATGCAAGTCCGGGTGAAATCGGGGCACAAGCGCACGCAGGGTTGAGAGTGCATCAATTGCCTCTTGACCGCTTGTGTCCTCTGGGTCGGTGAGGTCCGCAGGCAATTCTCCGCCAAAGACTCGTCTGATCGGTTCCTCAATGATATCTCGCAATGCTGAGCATTTATTAAAGAGCTGAGAGCCAAATCTGGCACAGAGTTGCTCCAACGCCTCTTTGGCACCACGTCTGGTAATCCTTGCTGCCTTAACAGCTTGTGCACGTGCTTTCGCATCGTCAAATTCCTGAATATGCTCCTCTTTCATGAGTGACAAGATGCCGTTCTTGATGTGAGCGCTCGGATGAAACTCAGGCGTCTCTGACGTTTCGGCGCAGCAAAACTTGACCAGGTTGACAGTGACCTTGTTAATGGGTTGTACTTTCCTGGCTTCGGAGAATTGCTCGATCAGCCGTACGACGGCTGCAGCAGCCCGTTCTTGCAATTCGGCGTTTTCTTCAGTCTTGACGCTGTCCATCATCCCCTTAATTGTATGATTCGCCTTCTTAGGGACATCTTGAAAGGCAACGATGGCAGCCGCAGCAGCGGCCCTGATGCGGGTATCGCGCTGGTCTTTCACAGATTTGGCTTCATCAATGACTCGTTTGGCCGTCTCTCTAGCATCTGCAAGTGGCTTTTCGCAGGCTAGTCGCTGTGCAGGAGTAAATGACTTTTTCAATTTCTCAAAGTCTTCATTTAGGATTTTGTCGGCCATGGTAATCGAGAAGGCATATTGGCTACTATCGGGCTCACCTTGCACCAAGGCTGGTAATTGCGGAAGTTTGCTAGAGGATATGCCTGACTCTCTCATCTGATTCATCACAGCGGCGCACTGGGCTTTCGCAGTCCTGAGATAATGCACGAGATCGCTGTAGGAAGACGGCGGTTCATCTTCCACGAAGGAGAGCAGGCGCTTCGAAAGCGCCGAAGAAAAGGCATCCTTCTCAGGCGAGGCGATCGCATATTCTTCCGCAGCCATAGCAATGAATAGGCGAGATGTGGAGTAGTTTGATTTGAGATGCGGCAGCAATTTTGGGCCAAATATGGCGTATCGTGATGACACTGGCCAGGCTGCCATCGCCTTGCCAAGTGCTCGAGTTGAATATATTTTACATCGAATCATGGCATCAATGCCGATGAGATCAACATCTCCAGTCATCATGTCGCCATCGATATTGTGTGGTGATGTGGTTGGCTGTGGAACCGATGCTTCTTCTTCCTTCTTCGATCGCCTGCGCTGCTTCTTCAGAGGAGGCTCAGGGCCATTTGGAGGGGAGCTCGACTTTTTCTGAGTTCCGTTGCTCAACGGTGCGAATGTCTGTCCCGAAGGCCGAATGAATAGCGTCGGATCCATTGGGATCGGATTTCGAGATGTTCCAAGCGGATGTAGAGTCGAAACGAGAAGTGGATCAAGGTGGGATTGAAACTCAGCAGCAAACTTGTCTGGGCTTTGGTCAAGCAGAGCCTGAACCAGGGCCGCCCAGACCTGCAACGACTCTTTTAGGACACGCTGATCACGCTCGACTAGCAAGTTCTGGTAAACCAGACGTAGGATTTTGCCTGAGACCCAGCCTTTCGTGCTTGCGCCTTCAATGTCCAGAAATGTCATCAAAGCGCGCAAAACCGCTGACCGAACAGTAGTTATCGTGTGTCGCAAGAATGGATAGAGTCGGGGAACCAGCTCGGTGAAGGATTGCTCTGGGTCCTGTGCCGCATTGTGTTTCATCGCGTCCAAGACTTCGGGGAAACTACAAAGTTTGGCGAGAAGGTCCATGACCGAGCCAGTGCTGGCGCTGAGATCATCACTGAGATTTGAAAGGCAGTCCCAGACAATGTGAATGAGATGATTGAGGGCCGACGGGCGGAAGTTCACGAACTCTTTGACGACCGGCTGTAGGGTTGCAGCACTGACAGCACGGACGTCATCGTCAAAGTCAACAAGGCCTTTCATGACGGTTTGAAGAACTCCGTCCATGAGATTGCTGTCCTGTAGGAGTAGATCGCTTCGGACGGCCACCAGATATCTCATTCCAATCATCCCGCCGTGACAGGCTTGCCAAATGCGCGTCGAGTGTTTGAGGTCCTCTTGCATTATGAGTTTGTAAAGAATGTCGTAAGTCGCACGCACAGATTCCGGAGGTAGATTTGGTAGGATAACGCCTAAGACCTGTCCGGCTGTCTCTCGGATGGGCGCCACCACGTTGTCCGAAACGTAATCACCGAACCTATCCAGCATAAACACGCAAGAGACCCGACAGGCAAGGTCGTCAAGCCATCGTCTGTTGAGCTCCTCATTCTGCGACCGTGTCTTACCCCAGCGGCGGCCCGCACCGGCGCCGTGCACGCGGATGATTTCGCGAAGTGCCATCGCTGCGCCATGTCGGACTTCCCATTTGTGATCAAACATGTCAACCATGAGAAGTTCACAGAGCCGTTCGTACGGCCATTCTAGACCTTTCTCCTCATCCTCGGTCTGGAGGGTGGATTTTTCTGGAACTGCGGGCCCTTTGTACTCGCTGACCATTTTCGTCTCGTCGTCTCCAGTCTTTCGATCCAGGTTAAAATAGTCGGGCGTTTTGTCGTCGGAGTCTTCACGCTTCACTTCCATCTTCACGGGATGAGGTTCGGGCTCTGGTGGGATGTCTCCATCATCCAAGCTGTCTCGTCTACCACCAGAAAAATCAAGGAGGCGAACTTTGTTAGCTTGACCCTTTAGCTCGGTCTTTTTCTTGCGCTTCAGCATGTTTAGCTGACGTTTGCTCAATTGAGTCTCTCCACCGGCCGGACTCGGTGCAGCAGCCTCATGGGGAGCCATGGCAGTGTTAGTTGAGATACTGAGATTTCGGATCAAGGTAGGGTCGGGCTTCGACAGGCCAGGAGCATCTGTGGATTTGGCAGCAATGTCTTGCTCGAGGATAGCTTCATCATCGAAATCCGTGTACTCGCCGCCCATGCCCAGACGAGCGAGTAAACTCTTTTTCTGATGAGCTAGCCTCTCGGCAGGTTCCATGGCAGCCAGCTTGTAATCATACTGCTTACCGGCGCTACCTAATAATTGCTTGCCCTTCAGTAGAATGGTCGTCACGTCCAAGGTGCCAAGATCCAGTTGATCGTCGGAAGGGAGATATGGAGAGGAGGCATTTTCCTCCTTCTTGATGGTTGCAGACCCATTCGAGTCGCCAGTAGACGCATTTTCGGTGGGCACGCCGAAATCGTCAGCGTTGGGGTCGAATTTGTCTGCATTTTCGACGATGCCACCAATAGCCTTGGCAGCGGCAACGCGCGTGTCCCAGCCTTTCTGTCGCAGAAACGGCACCACGCGCGTCAGCAGATTGAACAGTTCATCTGGATGCTGCTTCTGAACATCGGCAAGCTGTTGCGCAGCGGTGTTCCGTATTAGTTGCGTACTGCCTGTTTCGAGCAAGCTGCATAAACTGTCAGCACGAAATGGCAGGCCAATAGTAGTGCACGGGCGATCGACGTACGTGACCAGCCGATCCAAGCGGGACGTCATGGTAGCAGTCAGGATTAGCGATTACTCAGCACGAAAAACAATGTCCCAGGATCCTCGTCACGCCGGAGCGCTCATGGTTGCCCAAGGGCGCGCGCAAGCAGCAGAGAGGGCCGGACGGGGGGGCCAATAGGAAAAACTGCGGATGTGGGTGGTCGGGCGGCGAGAGGGCGGCTGCTGAGACGGGATTAGGCTGCAGGGTGGGCGAGGTTGAGCTGCTCACCTTCTTCCCTCTTCGCGCGCGACACACTTCGGGAGTGCGCGCCCCTTATATCGTAGCTACGAGGGCCAAACATCGTGCAGCCCCGCCAGGCCCGATGCGGCCTAGCCGCCCGTCACCTCGCTCCCGCCGCAGCCAGACACAGGGAAGCTCTCACAGGTCAGGGGAACGCACACCCGTTCGTCATCCTTCACCACCACCGCGACTTGCTCCATATTCAGTCCTGTTCATGCATTTGACCCTTTCCCCTGGTGTCAGGATGTACGTCGTGCTCGGCCGTGTTCGCTCGTCGCGTCTGCCTGGAACAGCGAAACGGGAAGAAATCTGCCCGCCTCCCACGCGACCCCCCACACCTTGAGTGGCTTTCCTGGCATATTTCCGCCTTGGAAGCTAGCCGTCAACTCCGTACCCTTCACCTTCCTGCAGCCTGGCAATGCAGAGAGAGATGCCCCCGCCGCATCACACAGCCCCTTCACGCACCAATAGGTAATTGCAATCAAGTCACGAGCACCAGGCACCAGGGTGAGAGAATAGCACGTCCGCTGGAGAGGTGCTGGGTCGCAATATCAAGTCCAAGTTCTTTATTTAAATTACCAGGAAATGTCAGAAAACATATTGTAACACCATGTGCTCCGCACTGGAATTGCAGCTCATGGTCTAGCCACTTCGGTTAAACAGTTTATTGTGTTCTTAATTCCGGCATCTGGTTGGGGGCTTCTTCAATCTCGTGAGTTCCTAACTATATGCTACTTCTTTTGATATCCCTGGATGCCTCCCTTGAGAAACATCTTGCCTCGAGGTTCCTGCTGAGGGGTTTGCTAGCTGGTAGTCCTCTCATTACGCACTCGCTGATGCTATGTGGGACTTCAGTAGCATACTCTGCGGCAACACCCAGAAAAGCTGCTCGCATTAAGGCGTGAGAAAAGAAAATGCCTTGATTGATAAGCGACTAGTATAAGTGGCAGGGGTGGTGAGCCAATACATGGTGCCTCAACTAAATTGCAGATTGCTATAACAGCAAGAACTTTCGGTGGATATAGAACATTTATAGGAGATATGGACTCTTTGGCTGCACATTCATTTATTGGTAACATTTCTTCTCAAATTCATTGATGGCGGCCTAACTGTACACCTGCCTCTGGCTTTATGCGCTAGATATCCATCCCGGCTGCGATCTACTACACCTTTTCTCCATTCTCCCCCTTAGCCCATTCTCTCAATACGTTCTTCCGTAGTTTTCCCGTACTGGTTTTTGGCAGCTCATCCACAATCTCAACCTCTCTTGGCACCATGAATTTACTAATGTTACTCTTGTTTTTGGCCCACTTTATCACATCCTCCCCCTTCAACTGCTTTCCTTTTTTGATGGTGATAAATGCCTTTGGCCGCTCGCCCCATCGCTCATCCGTTACTGCGACACAAGCTGCTTCCAGGATTTCTGGGTGCGTGACCAGCAAAGACTCGAGAGCTATGGAAGAAATATTTTCACCACCTATATCACATTAGCGCGTTCAGTCGAGTAATTCCAGCGTCGCGCATGCTGTTCAATTCCACTTGGGCGTTACAGGGAGCCTAGCAAGGCAGGACTCACCGCTAATAATAATATCCTTCGCCCGGTCTAAGATCTGAATCGCGCCGTCAGGGTGCCAGACGGCCAGATCCCCGCTATGCAGCACGCCCCCTGCGAACAGCTTTCTCGTTGCCTCCGCGTCTTTGTAGTAGCCCTTTGCACAGATATTGCCCTTGAATACGATTTCGCCAATTTCCACCCCGTTCTTGGCCACCTCAGCGATCGTTCCTTCAGGAACCTCCGTCTTGATGACACGCGCAGGCAACGAGGTCACAAACCCGTGTCCCTGCCGTGCCATTCGCGCATACTTCTCTTTCGTCGGCAGCGAGTCCCACGCGGGCATGTGGTAGCCCTTGGTTATGGGGCCATACGTCTCCGTCAGCCCGTACACGTGCACGGGATGCAGGTTGAGGTTGGTCATCGTCTCGAAGAGATGCGCGCTCGGTGGGGATGCTGCGACGGTGACGCGCACAACTTGCGGCACTTTCTCGGCCGCCGGGTCAGCGCAGAGGAGCGTGTTGACGGTCGGGGCGGCGTTGAAATGCGTGATGTGTTCCTCTTTCAGCAACCGCCAGATGAGCGGATAGTCGATGCGGCGGAGGCAGTAGTGCGTGCCGCGCACGGCTGTGATAGACCAAGGAAAAGTCCAGCCCTGTGATACGGTACGTCAGGCACGAATCTGACAAGAAAATCGCGAGATCATCGCATACCATTGCGTGGAACAAGGGTAGCGTCCACAGATAGTGACATCGTCCTGTGTGATATCCTAACCCACTCTCGATGACGTTGCCCATCGCAGCTAGGTATGCGCCCCTGTGTGTGTACTCTACACCTTTGGGCCTCGCAGTTGTTCCACTTGTATATGCTAGGGCAATGGTTGCTTCCTCGTCCTTGACCTGCGCTTCCAAACCATCCCATCCTTTCTTTCCATTTTGCTTATCGTAGTCCGCTCCTTCCAATACCGCCGCATTGAACTGTCCGCTCTGCTCACCTTCGGTTACATCCGTATCGTTGTCGATGATCAGGGGTATTTGCGGGTATCTTTGCCGAAAGGTATCCAGCAGACTTAGGTATTCGTGGTCCACGATTATCACCTCTGCCTCGGAATGATTGAATATGTAGCTGACATCTTCCGCATTGAGACGATAATTCACAGCTGGCTGGTGGTCAATCCTTGCTCCATATCTGTAGTGTTGCAGAGAACTTGGAAGGGCACAAACCAACATTGATTGCCCCCGCAGCTGCTATGCCGAAGATACTCTCTAAAAATGCTGGTGTGTTTGGACACAATATCCCGACGCGCTTGTACTTGTGCTTTTTCAGATAGTATGCGAAACCTCGCGCACGATCGGCGGTTTCTTGGTAGGAGCGCCGAATGGTCTTCTGATTGGAAGTAAGATGGTAGATTGCGGGGGCCTATACCAAGGTGAGCCTTCATGAAATTGACGTAGACAAATGCGGTTGGAATATTAGAAGAGGTTTGAGTCAGGTGAGAGCTCACATCTGGTTCAATCTGAGCAGCGCGCGGGAGGAAGAAGGTGGGCGAGAGCGCATGGAAATTGACATGATGAGGCTGTTCGCCTTGGGTGGGCCCTGGGGGCGTAGGTGAGGACGAGGAAGGGGTAAAATGGGAGACAAGCTTGGCGAGTCGAGAAGAGGCGGTAGACATCTTGATTATCAAGAAATGTGGTGTAGGACAAGCCAATTGAGGTCTATGAACATGGGTTCTATATAACAAGGCACAGGTAATTGGGTACCAACAAAAGTCAATGAGATAGTGGATATCCAGATACAATCAGGACTCAAATCAAGAGAAGAGCAAAGAAAATTCTTCGATGCCGAGCTAGCACTCAACTCCCCAAGATACCCTGGATTAGACGAAAGAAGTAGTTCATAGAGCATGTCAGACTTCACTGGACGTCATTGCGCAAGTGTGGGGTTTCGGGTACAAGACGATCGTTACCGGAATTACTAAGGTGATCCCGCGCTTACACTCACGGTTCCTTCGAAAAGATCATTGTGCAATGTGTCGTGGTCAGTATCATATCGTTTGCTACAGCACGATAAAAGATCTAAGAGAAGCCACGGTCCAGAGTATGTGCGCCGCGTCCAGTTGTGACGCAAAGATGCAAGTAGCCTCGAAATCCATCCCATGGTCCCCTTTCCCACGCCCTCCTCTCCCCATGATGGTTCTCTAGTAACCATATCGCTCCAACTGCTCCCTAGTCTTGCTATCCAGGCTTTGCTCGGCCTGCTTTCGTGCCTCCGAAAGTTGTTTCCGTGCGGCCTTCTTGCGTTCGTAGTATGCTTGGCTTTTGACTTTCCTCCTCTCCTCGAGTCTGCAAATAGCACTATCAGCTTTGTCCTCTGGCTTCTCTTTCATCGAGGAGTCACGCCTCTGAAGATCGATAGGAGAAAAACGTACCTGGCGACAACATCCTGGTATTTCCATCCAAACTCATGACCCAACCTCCCCACAGTGCAGTACTTCCTTCCTGGCTTTAGCCTAAGAACACGGAGAGCTTGTGGAACGACCACGCGCTTCTGGTGGTCGTAAGGAGGTGGGATGCCCTCAAAAACTTTGAGACGGCCCATGGCGGCTGCGCCGCGTGCGGTTTTGTGGGGAATCATGCCTCGGACAGTACGCCAAAACATTTTGGCAGGTGCGCGGTAGTGCCAAGGACCTGAATCACGGGGTAAGTTATGGCGTTTTAGGTTTCGCAGAGAGAAGGTAAAAGAGATTGTAGGATTGAGACAATGGATGTTGCTCACCTCCACGCTTAGCATTGTAACGGGTCTGTTTGCGCAGGAATGCTTGGTATTTGACTATCCAACCATATTGTCAGCAAATGATCTTTCCCTTGGGTGAAAGCAAAGATTTAAGCGCCCGACTGTTTCGTGCTTCGTCCCTGATAGGGGTGTCGAAGGGGAAGGGCATGGAGTAACGTACGTTTGGCACGGAAGAATTCTCCAGAGATGTTTAGGGATTCGCATCGAACGACGACAATTTTCTGTCCATTGAGAAGCTGCTTGGCAACGGTACTGGCCAAGCGACCGAGAAGATGTCCCTTGCCATCGACGACGATCTAGGGATGTCGAGGTTAGTAAACTGTCCTGACTGCATCCGACGTCTTTTGTTTCTTTGGGAGTCTGCGAGTGCTTGCTGGATTGGGGTCTGAACATACGACTGGCTCAAAGGTAGACATCCTGCTCTAAGCCTGGGACCTTTTTCGGTTTACGGGGAGGAGTCGTATCAAATGATGGCAGGCTCTTGCTTGTCGGTGTTTCTTCAGCGTGAGTGCGATAGCACGCTCAAGAGCGGTAAGTTCCGTCGTGCGCAGCTAAGCGAGTCAACGTTTCGCCGATGGACTTAGTCATCCGTCGCATTTCTTCCAGCCATTTCGCCTTGTATTTCCTTGCCAGCTACGGGTAGCAGCACATTGAAGATGTTGTGCTCGTCGCAGCCCTCAAATTGCGAGACTTAGCATGCACTCAGAGTTGCTTCCCTAAAACGCTCTTGGCTGGTCGACTCTTAGTATTGGCATCGAGGTCAGAATGCGAGTCTTAAGTTTTCTCCTACAGTGTTCTCGATGGAATAATGCCATTTACATTCTTTCTCATGACTGAAATTGGTGAAAGACTAAATCAAGGATATCATGCACTCAAATATCTTCCATATCCAGACACTAGGCATTTTTCAGCCCTAGTCGCTCTCTAACTCTCTTCTCACCCTGCCCAAGCTCGCTATTATATGCCTTATCATACAACGCTTTTAACGCACTCTCGATTCCGCCGGGACGCTTCTCCAACTCGGTAAATTCTTCGGCGAATTTTCCATTCAAAACTCGTTCTTCTGCAACCCGCTTGAACTCTTTTCGAATTGGGGCTGTATCAACTTCCTGACTACCCTTGAGCTGACCGAATTGACTGTGATACGTCAGCTTGAAGCTCGAATCAGTTACTCATGGAAAGTCACATACCTGACAGAACTGTGATGGATTAGCTGTCGAATAAACCCGTCATCTGCCGCCTTTTCAAAGATCTCTGCCTGGATGAATGTTAATACAGCAATCAACAAATTGAATCTATACGCACAGGCTCCTTGCTTAACCACATCTCATGGACCAAGGCTTCATCCGAGCAACCAAGACCCTTGAGCAATGTGTATGCTTCGTTGAAGTATGCAATGACCGCCGGCCATAAAGCCTGCTCAGCGAACAAGTCCATTAAGGTTTCTTCTCGCACCGAGCTTTCGATCACGCCACCCTTTGTTGCTCCTATACCTCTGCAGAGCGCCAATGCGACATCCCAAGCCTTGCCTGTCCCGTCCTGCTCTACAGACACGAAACATGGGAACCCTTGGCCACTCTCATATCTTGAGCGGACAGATGTACCAATCATGCGCGGAGCCACCATTGATATGTCACACGTGGAAGGAATGTTCAGATATTTGTAGAAGACATTGTATCCGCTGGCGACAACAACACAGGATGTCTTCTTCAGCGTCGGGGCAATGGATTCGTTGAAGAGTTTTGGTTGCACCTGGTATTCCTCAGTTTGGTCCTCTTGCGGATCTCCATTCCACTTCATACCTGATCAGGAATAAGAAGAAAGAGGACGTCTGCCTCAGCGGCGGCAGCACCCCATTCTGAAGTGTACCCGAAGCCGTCCTCTTCTGCGGTCTTAGCATAAGAGTCTTTAGGATTTGCAATCTTGATTTGCGGGGCCGGCGAAATTGAAGCGGATTTGAATGTGTCACGCTGCATGACAAGTCAGTCACCTAGGAACGGACCTTCTGAGCCCTCCTACCAGATTCAAAGCTTGCGCGCGCCCTTGATTTCCATACCCAATAAATACAATGGTCTTTCCAGCAAGCGCCTCCAGGGAGCAATCTTTATCATAAAACATACGAGCTGCCATGATTTTTTAGATCAAAGAATCTTGCTGAAGAGAATGTATCTAATGCAATCCTTCCAGACGCCACACATCCGGACCGCTACATCTAATATATGTTTAACATAATCTTCGTGGCACGTGTGTCTTGCCCATACATACGGGTTGAAGATACAGCGAGCTTGTGGGGTTTTCCGAAGGGCCAGCTTGACGCTCTAACGCTGCCGGGCAATGCTAGTATCGAACCGTGCATTTCAGCCACAGCCAGTCACGCCAGTCCCTAGCCGTCGGTCTGCCGAAGGACCGAATACCCGATCTTACTCCCATCGGATTCGGAAGCAAAGATGAAATCATCAAGTCATTTTTCATTGTCAGCCATTCTTTTCTTTTTCGTCCCTTATAATCATGCCATTATGATGGGATCTGCCCCATGGGAAATACTGCTGTCCGGCGCCTAAATATCCACTCGCCTAATACCTTGGATGCCTTAAATGAATTGGCTTAGGTAGTCGAAGCTTCGTGACAACTTCACTCCGAGCTCGATGCACCACGTCCTGCGCTCCCTTCGACCCCTACTGAAACCGGTTCCTGTCACTCTATTGTCGGGGACCGCCGTTTTCCTCGCAGGGTCCAGGTTCTTCACTAATGCTCCGAGCCTGAAATCAGATGCGATGGCTTCATCTTCGGCCACGACCGCCTTCCCCGTCAAGCCATTCTCCCCTCGCCACGATACCTGGCCTTACACCTCAGCCGACTTTCAACGCCAGGATCCCTCTGCCGATGCTTCTTTCTACTCATCGCCGCGCTTCGTCACTCATATTGATGATCATGCCATCGGCCAGTTGAAGAGATATTATGCAGAGGCCCTCCCCAAGCATGGACGGATCCTTGACTTTTGTAGTTCTTGGATCAGCCACTACCCTCCAAACGTGGAAGATGCAGTTAGGAGGGGGGATTTGGTCGTCATAGGCATGGGCATGAATAAAGCGGAATTGGATGCAAATCCGATGCTCTTAACAGAAGAAACGAGGGTCCTGAGGGACTTGAACGGGGGCGCCGAAATACCCGAAGCCATTGCTCAAGTTGGAAGCGAGACTGTACAGCTAGGCATCGATGCTGCCACTTGTGTCGTCTCCATCGATTACCTGACACGGCCGGTGGAGATCCTCTCGAGCCTGAGACAGCTCATGAAGCCCGGCGGGGTCGTCCACTTAGCGATCAGCAATCGATGCTTTCCCACCAAAGCCGTGTCGAGGTGGCTGCGCGTAGACGAGCAGGAGAGACTCTACATGGTGGGCAACTATTTGCATTTTGCCGGTTTCAAGAAGATTGAGATCGTGAATCTTAGTGGGTCCGGAGAAGAGCGCGAAGAGCAGACACCTACTTCTTCATTCGCCACGTTGATGCGGTCGATGGGTATGGGCGGTCACGATCCTTTGTGGATCGTCAGAGGCGTTAAGGAGGACTGAATTCAAGTAATTGCTTGTAATCAAGGTAAGACCAGTGACTGTGCGCACCTACCGTCACTCTTGGCGACCCGGTTGGTGAGTTTCGATCAATTTCGCCCTCTATCAGGCCTTTATGAAATGGCGACTCTCTGCGACTCTCTTCCTCTTATACCTGAGTGATCTGCAACGCAGTCCGAGATGAAGGAGACGGGGCTTTCGGCAGCCTCGCTGGGCTTTGGTTGTATATCTTCTCCGGTCCCGATATCGATGATTTTCAACGACAGACTTCAGTACATACCCAGATATCCATTCGACGCAGATGAGAGGCTCTAATTCATAGGCATCGTTATGATCGTGCCTTTGCTGCATGATGGATTCGAGGTTCCCTCGCAGAAAGAGCATGAACCAGTTTTAACAAATATGTTGAAGCCGCCTTCAGGACGGGAGAGACACTTTTCAAAGCCGATTAGATGTCTATAATTCTCGTCGAAAAGAAAGATACGCTGATCAGACGGAAAAATCTTCGCATTGTATGGAAACGTGCGTTATTCACGCGTAGTCCCGAGGACATACTGCCCAAGCATGGGCTCTGACTGGTACTTTACATTTCTATCTAAACAAAGGTCGAGCATGTACAACGAATAGTCTAACATAATTACTCATCACGGAACCCATTGATTTTTTAGCTTGCATGCGTGTCGTCGCCAAAGACTGGAAATCCTCCCGGCCGAGGAGGTACCGGCTGTATGGAGCTCGGATCATCAAAAACACCACACAAGACCACTGTACCATTTTCAAGTGGAGTGCGGAACGAACTGTATGGCCGCTAGCGCGACATTATCTGCGAGGTCATCATCTTTGTCGTCATCCAAAATTCTATGACAGTTCCATGTCTATGCGGGTACGAAGTCATTTACCGCGTTTACTCCGTAGCCTGTCGAAATCATTAAACGGGATTATGATCCATTCCTTGAGTGGTAATGGTGAATGTGGTTGTAGTCGCCGGTACTCGGTCTAGTTCGTACGCGTTTGTATAATAGCTAAGCAGAAGTCAGTTATGAACTGTCCGACTTTGCGAAAGTCCTCGGGGAACGACGTCGGCAGCTTGACTGTGTTCCTATCTCATGCCTTTCGGCCTAACGATCAGGGCGAGGGACTTTGAGAAATGTGGGAGAACACCATCTTTGCACAAAGTTCAAAAAGTCTTCCACTCCAAGACCTTGAAAAGCGCATACCACGGCAAGTCTATCTACACAGAACGCACCAGCGGCCAGTGTTAGCATCCCACTCCACCAAGTTGTCTTCACTAACGATCTCTCTATTATCGTTTGACGGTAAATGAACTGGTATCTTATTCTTGAGCCATCCGGGCTGGAATTTGTTCGCTCGATCAGACCCGAAGGAAATGTTGACTGTTTGATCTGTGCAGCTCATATTGAAGTAGAACGTTGAGATCTCTGGCTCGCGGGCAATGCCGTCGTCCTCATACCATACGCAGCCATAAGTCTTTCCATTTGAAGATGTAGGTGGTGGAAATATACGCAAATACCTTAAGTCGTCCTCGGGTAAATCTGCGTCATTATTCATGTCTCCAGGTGTTGTCGTCTGTTCGTCCTTGCCGCAAGGTACTATCGTACCAGCCTTTGCCAGCACTGGTATACTTTCTTTCCATTCGGACTTGATCTCGACCCATTGGCCCGGCTCAAGGTAGTTCCACGGTGGATTTAGGTTGTAATATCCTTCTTCCTCGCCCTTTCGCTTGGGTAGGTAAACCTTGGCAATGCTGACACCAGGTTCATAGACACCACCGACCAGCAGAGCATCGCCAAGCCAGTACTGCTCTTCACCGTTAAGAAGCTTTGTACTCTCCCACACTTCTTTGTCTGTCTCAAAACCCCAGCCAACCCATCGCTGGGGTGGTGTCGCGAACAGGTGGCTCTCAAGGTGCAGGCTATATAGATATGGAATCATTGCATAGCGCAGTTTGATGGCATTGCGGACTTGCGGAAGCACTTCTGGATACATCCAAGGCTCAATGACGTCGCCGACAGTATTGTCCGCTGGACTTGTCTTGTAGCAGTTGATTGCGAAGCGAGGGCTATAAGTTCCCAGCTGCACCCAACGTAGTAAAAGCTCAGGAGATGGCTGTGGCCCTTCAAACCCTCCGATATCATGGCCATAGCACTATTCTAGATTAGATCCTAGCGCAGTTAGATCATTCAACGCGTTGGGGAATACCTGGAGTAGACTCATGCCGGCATTGAGCGACAGTGCATTCGCTCCTTTCATGCCCTCCCAGCTCGTCACATTATCTCCACTCCAGGAACTACAAGCATACCTCATCGTGCCAACAGTGGCACTTCTTGTCAGTACGAAAGGTCTCTCGTTTGGGTTCACTTCGAGACAAGCTTCGTAAGACGATTTGCCCATCAGTTCGGTGTGCAGCGCACGTCCCCACCAGCCAACTTCATTGCTGTACTCCTGTGAGGGATCTTCCTTTCTCACAGACCTTTCATCAAGCTTGAGTTGCCAGTCATCTCTTGGAATCGTGTACTCGTTATTGTCATTCCAAATGCAATCGATTCCTTCCTTCTTCAGTTGGCGAACGCCTTCGTACCACCATCGAAAGGCCGCTGCGGATGTGAAGTCAAGATGGTTGCCAACTCCGCTTTCTCCACCACCAGCACTCCATAGCCGCATTTCTGCGCTTCGCTGGTGTATGGAATCATGGAATAGAGCTCCTGCATCTTTCAACATGGAGTAAGCTGGGTGGTTTGCTAAAACGTACGGCTTCACATTCGCAATGATGTGTATGCCGAGCTTATGAAAGGCCTTGATCCAGCCTTCAGGGTCAGGGAATCGATGCTTGTTCCAAGTAAATACATTGCGGGTTTTGGGCTCGGTCTCAGCAACGGTGTAACCTGAGGAAAGCTGGAATCCAGAGCAGGGGATATCATTTTCTTTGACCTTCTGTGCCCATTCCATCAAAGCATCTGTGGCTCGTGGATTGTCAAGCATGGAATACTTCATACCACCTCCAATATAGCCAAAGGCCCATCGAGGCACAAGCTGTGGGTATCCCACCAAGTCCGCAAATGTCTTGACAACTTCCTGAAGCGTTTTGCCAATAATGATATACTCCTCAAGGCCGCCATGGGCTTGTCGATAGACTTTGTAGTATCCCCACAGGCCATCCATCTCAGAGCCGACAGCATATTTGCCACGACAATGCGATGTGGATAACAAGGCAACGCAACCCTGTGGTGTTGCGTTAATGAGCAAGGGAACATGCTTATACAGCGGGTCGGTGCGGTAGACATCGTATCCAAAGGAATCAGTGGCGGAAAGCTCAAAGCCGCGGTTTTGGAGGTTCATCGGCGCCGCCTTTTCGCCCAAGCCAACATGAAGAGTATGCTTTTTGAAGCGCGTGTAGTGGCAAATGCCCGATCCGTCTACAGTGTAAGATCTGAATGGTAGATCCTGGAACAACAATTCCTCTGAAGCTGGGGTGGAAATGGAGACAACAGGCGCTTTGCTCCATTCTATCGAAATCTTGATCCCGCCAATCTCAAAGTCTTTTTGATATTCATTGGATGTCTCCACCGATTTTACGTCACCAAGGTCGGCTCTGGGTACCCGTGTACTACGATGAGGAGGCAGCTGGTGCCGCTTCGAAGTAAAGGTCGTACGGAACAAATTTGAGCGCAGTGCCTCGAACGAAAAACTAAAAGGAGGTGAAGGCTTGAAAGGAAGACCCGCAGCACTATCAGATGCAGAATTCTTAAGTCTATGCTGAAGAAACAAGCTGGGATGGCTGGGAGTAGCGACTGAGCGGTCGACTTCGTAACCTTGCGGAGTGTACTCATATTGAGCCATGGTTGGAGAGAAATCAAGAAAGCCGTCCGTAGGGCTGATTAGACCAGAAATGGCTTTTCACAGCTGATATGTATGGCAGCATGGAGGGTGACAGAAGAAATAACGTGAATCCTATGGCAATAGAATAAGCGGTTAGCCAACGCCGAAAATTCGCCAACTAAGCTGTAGGCTGACATTACAATCAACTCCATAAACAGTCAGGAGGTCTCCAGTCGTAGGTTTGATGGGGTCTCGCGACTCGATTTGAGATTGCTTGTCTACGTAGGTGTTTCTTGCAGTTATGACATCCTTGTCGGAATTCTCCGATGGCTGCAGAAGAGATGACGGGTGAATACTTAAAGTCGATGACAAAGTGAACGGAGGGGGAAATCTGTTTTGACGTTGATTTAGAAGACCTCGCGAGATCTACAAGATTTGTGGCTTTTCACCTCGGATGCAAAGGAGCAGAAGAACGTGCTGCAGTGCATTTAGACTGTATGCGATCAGTGTTTATACAGTCGCAAGCGAACCCCTACAAATATTGGGCAAAAATGAAGAGAGGGAGATGTGCTGTCGAGAAAGCCGCCGGCGATGTTGTTTCAGGCTGAGTGGGGTTGTGCTCTCCCCAGCTCGTCTTGAAGATAGGCGGATTCCATCTTTCTTCTTCTCTTCCTTATCCCACTATGTGGATCAGTCTTCGCATCAGCAGCCTGCTTGAAATAGCTCGGTTTCCGTCAATCATGCTTAGACAAATAGCGACTTACTGCACGAGCGTCCGTGTGGCGCTCTGCCATGCTATGCCACCTCGACTTGCCGCAGAATCATCCCTCAACAGCCAGTGATCCAATGCTCCGTCATTTCAATGCTCGGCGAGTCATTACCAGCAATTGCAACACCCAGCGCCATGTTTTTACGGAAGACAACAAAGTCTCAGCACTAATTCTAAGAATATGCTCCGAGATAATCCAATAAAGTGCCTGGTGACTCGGCCGAAGAAACTAGGTCAAGAAATGAGGAGATAGTCCCGTCATTGCGGGAAGCCCTTTAGGGTAACCGAAAATATGCTGTTCATCTCAACGCCATTCTGTCAATGTGCTAATCCTTGAGCCTCCAAATCTTTACTCCCGACCCGCATATCAACCCTGAAAGCCGCCTTGTCCAGCCGAGCACAACGTGTTACTTCCCTGTGTACCTAGTATAGCACTGGAACGGAAATATTACAAGAGTTCGGAGGTCCTCGAAGAAAATTAGCAATGCGGAATATACGTTATAGCTTGATTGCTTTCGTCATGGGCTTTCTTGAAGATCGTTTCAATACGAAACAGCAAGGCAAGAGGACAGTGCGAACAGCGGCATTTTGCAAGACCATCATGAGTTTTGTCCAGGCAATAATTTGAAATAGTGTTTCGAATTCTTGTCGGCGATCGCCGAAGACCAAGGCTCTCATGCTTTTGCCGTGCATCGCTGTTGAGCACTCAAGGAAGACCTCAACCAAGATTAGTTATTTGCTGTTGTTACAATTTTTTCTAATCACTGTTCGATTCTTTTGGCTGCTTCGGTTGGGTCAAGGAAACCCTGAAGATCGTCCATAATAGTACAGAACATTCTAATTCTTTAAGGGGGGCAACGGGTTACTTTGTTGTCTCCTATGGAAGCTAAGTCTTCAAATACTTGGTATCTATGTCCTTCAGGCGATCAAAGGGTCATCGAGGTGATCCGCAAATCATAAACCATTTTGAGAGACAGTAGTATTGGTGATATATCTTGATGGAGACTACCGTACTCGGTTAGCCTGGGGATCGTAGATAGATTCCTTCGGTCCGAAAGCAAATTTCTATAGTTCACTTCATGGCTTGAACATCACAATTCAACGAACCTTCCCAGCGCTTGCGGTACATGAACTCTTGCGGGGTAGCCGAAGGCGGCACGATCGGCTGTCAGGATGGTCGCTAGGATCGTAGTGATTCGTAAAAGTACAGATGCAGATCCACAATACCAAGAACTATACGGCATTCTCTTACTGTTTGATAGCACGAGATGGCCAAGTTTAAATGGCTGGGCGAAGAGAAGATTAGAATAAAATGTTGGCCCCGGTGCTTGGACTGCCAGTCCAGTGGTAAACAAGTGTGGGTACGAAAGTAGCAATGAGGGCGAAATAAAAGCGGCCGCTAATGTGCTGAGAACCTGAGGCTGCTCAAACGGAAGCGATGCCAGCCGAAGTCCTCGCTAAAGAAATCGTCAAAAAGCCGGTCAGTGTCGAGCCGCCGGCGAAGCTTTCCGACTACTCTAGCTGGATATGAGGCCGGCTCCTGGTGCCCTGACATGGTTCTTAGTAGCCAAGCTGGATCGTCATCACATGGCGTGCAGGGATCTCACTTCCTTCGCGTCCGTTGGATCTCCATCAGACTTGACTCGATGCGAATCCTGAGGCGCCTTTTGAAATGGCCAAAGCCTTCCGGCGCTCGTAACAATGCGTCTCGTGGTGGCTAGACTATGTGCTCGCCTTTGAATGCGATGCAACGGACATCATCTTGTCACCTGCCTTTGTTGGGTGGGTGGTCATGAAGGATCGATCTGATTTTTTGCTTACCTCAAGTCTACCTTGAGCTATTTTAACCACATGGAATTGGGTTGATTCCTCCTTCGCATCCCTCGTTTAAATATCAGGTCGCTGCATCCCTTGCTGGACTTCTTTGTCCTCTCTACCCAATTCCTGATCGTCCTTCGCCGCTGCAATAGCCTCTTCCTCCCTTTCCCCTCCCTCTTTTTTTTCCCAAACGGAAAAGACAGCCATGACTTCGAAAGGGTTCAAACTCTTACTCTCCTTCCTCCTACTCGTACAGTGTTCGATTACGTCCGCCAGTACCGCAACTCTCGTGCGTGATGTCTGTGTCATTGGCGGCGGGTCCGGTGGAACGTATACCGCGATTCGATTGCAGCAGGAAGGCAAGAGTGTTGCCCTCATTGAGAAGACAAATCGCCTCGGTGGTCACGTCAACACTTATGTCGATCCAACCACAAAAGAGTCATTCGACTATGGTGTCATCTCTTTTGACAACATCTCCGTCGTTACGAACTACTTCTCGTCCCTTGGCATCCCACTGACGGAAGCTACCTACGCGGTCAGCGATTCGATCAATGCTAATTTTGCAAATGGGAGTGCCGTTTCAATCCCTTCAGTGTCACCAACGGATGAGGGTGCTGCCCTTGTAAAATACCAGAGCCTACTAAATCAGTATCCGTATCTTACAACGGGTTGGCAAGATCTTCCCTCGACCTTACCTGCCGATTTCACCCTCTCTTGGGGAGCCTATGTCCAGAAGTATAATCTCGGTGCCCTTGCCAACCTTGCATTTGAGTACCTACAGGGGGTCGGGAACATCCTCGAATTACCAACCATCTATGTCTTCAAATACCTGAGTGTTCTTACGGTGGATGGCATCCTCTCCGGTGGTAGTACCTTCGTGACCACGGCTGCTCACGACAATCAAGCGCTTTACGACAAAGCATTAACCACACTGGGCTCGAATGTCTTCCTCAGCAGCAACGTCACCAAGATCACTCGTGGCAATACCAGCGTCCAAATCACGGTGTCCACACCCTCTGGCAAGCAAGTCATTCAGGCTTCGAAATTAGTGATTGCGATTCCACCACTGCTTTCTAATCTCAGCCCATTCTTGGACGTCGATGCGCAAGAGCAAAGCCTGTTCATTCAATTCAAAAACAGTTACTATTGGGATGCTGTAATCCAAAACTCGGGAATTCCGGACAACGTCACGCTCAACAATGTGAACCCCGCCAATCCATATGATATTCCCACCTTACCAGGGCTTTATGGCATCGCGGCTGAGCCAGTTCCAAATGTGCATGCGACTTGGTACAGTAGCCCAAGCTACATGTCTGATGCAGCAGTCCAGGCAGACATCTTGGCCACCATCGGTCGATTGAACAAGGAGCTGGGGTACCCACCGCCAAGCTCGTCAACAAAGTTTGTCGGATTCAACAACCATGCCCCATTCGAGCTCACTGTCTCTACGGCAGCGATCCAGAATGGTTTCTATCAAAATCTGGCGAAGCTGCAGGGACTCAAGAACACGTACTGGACAGGCGCAACATGGCAAGGAGCTCACGATTCCAGTGAAATCTGGAATTACACCGAGTACGAAGTGTTGCCCAAGATCTTGGGCTGATGCGTTGGCTCTTAGACCTTGGCGCAAAGGTTGGCGAGCTAGCAGGTGGCATCCATCCTCCGTCATCACTACTTGACGCCCAGCGGAATGGACTTGTCTCTAATAGGGTATATATTTTAAATTAG
This sequence comes from Bathelium albidoporum, assembly GCA_021031095.1. Lineage (NCBI taxonomy): Eukaryota > Fungi > Ascomycota > Dothideomycetes > Trypetheliales > Trypetheliaceae > Bathelium > Bathelium albidoporum. The sequence goes on from JAGFVP010000148.1 coordinate 29,800, forward strand.
ACTAATGCACGATATAATGTGTAAATTTGCTAGCAAAATTTGAAGACTGCGCTGATATATACGACGTAACATGCGGAACCGAGCTCTTCGGAAGATGGTATTGTCTGATGAAGAACAATTTCCTCAAAAATTCCGGCTTGCGGTCTCCGCGTACTCTGGCCTTCAACACCGTTGAAACCACATGAATCAGCCCAATCTAAGTTCTTCATGAGTCGTCTGCGCCCAAGGATCTGTACCACACGGTCGGGCTCTTTTAGCCACTGTTGGATGTCCGTCCTCAGCTAAAGATCAAACACGAGAAATCCACGCGCACGGCCTGAGCCGGACTGTCTCAGCTGTCGCAAATCGTTACTATCCCTGGAAGCACACGTGGAAATTCGCACGTGGCAAACATCCCGGACAAATCAGCCGAAGGGATGTGCGGAGAACGCTATGCGGCATCCAACGCCACTCTCTCCATTCGCAAACCCTCCTTTTGCAATTGAGAGATGTCCGCGTCCCTTGAGCTGGTGAGACATTGTCCAAGCGCTCTTCAACCAAAGTCCTTGCCTCTAGAGCAGTCACAAAACCCCTTCAAAGATGTCTCCAGGGGCCGAATTCCGTCAGGAAGCGCCCAAGACCGGTGCGTCTGAGGTTGATACACTGGAGACTGTGCCTCGGGAGGCTGAAGTATGCGATGGTCCAACGCACTCGGGAAGGGATAGAGCAGCCGAATTCGTAAACGCTGTCGGAGGTCCCGTTGCTGTCACTCCACAGGACAATCAAAGAGTTCTCCAGAAGATAGATCTCGTCATTCTCCCTATCATTCTTGGCATCTACTTTCTTCAAAGTCTTGACAAGACCGCCCTTTCGTATGCTGCCGTCTTTGGTATCATCAAAGATGCACACTTGGTCGGCGACCAGTACTCATGGCTTGGAGCTATTGTCTATCTTGCGCAACTCGTCATGCAACCCGCTGTAGCGTATTTCTTAGTCAAGTTGCCCATTGGCAAATTCACCGGTGCCATGGTTCTCTGTTGGGGTGCGGTCCTGTGCGTAATGGCTGCGGCAAAGGATTTTGGTGGCTTGATGGCAACGCGCTTCTTTCTTGGCGCTTTTGAGGCTTCTGTCGGTGAGTCTCCCACCTGCTGTTCTCGTCCCCACAATAGCAACTAATGGTGTTTAGCACCCGCTTTCGTAGCGATAGTCCAGATGTGGTATAGGCGCAGTGAACAAACCAATCGGAACGCCGCCTGGTACTCCATGCTCGGTGTGGTCAATATGTTGGGCAGTCTGTTGTCTTACGGGCTTGCACATATCCAATCGTCCGTCTTGCGGCCCTATCAGGTAATAGCGGAAGCGAGCCGTTTAGCATGGAGTTGCCCCGACTCACGAAGTGTTGACGCAGATCATCTTCCTGTTTTGCGGAACACTTACCGTCGTGTTTTCCATTTTTATATTGTATGTGATTCGTCTCGTTCTCGATGTGTGTAGAGCTAAACTCCTCATAGCCTTGTTCTACCTGATTCTCCAATCGAAGCCAAGTTTCTAAAATCCGATCATGATAAGCTCGTCGCCGTTGAACGCCTCCGCATGAATCAAATGGGCATTTCCTCACGCAAATGGAAATGGGATCACGTATGGGAAGCGTTCGCCGATGTCAAGACGTACCTTTGGTTTTGCATGATCACGGTAATAGCGATACCCAGCGGCGGCATCTCCACCTTCGGCCCTCTCATCGTGGAGTCTTTCGGCTTTGACTCTTTCACCACAATTCTCTTTAACATTCCTTTTGGCGCCGTTCAATTCGTTGCCACGCTCGGTAGTGCTTACTTGGCAACACTGTGGAAAGTTAAATCCGCGTTGCTTATCATGCTTTGCCTCCCGCCCATTGCAGGATGCGTGATGCTTCTGGTAGTCGAGCATGACAAGGCGCATCGAGGCATTTTACTTGCAGGCTACTATATCATTAGTGTGTATCCGGCTATCAGCCCTCTGATTTACAGCTGGAGTGCGCAAAACACTGCTGGAGACACCAAGCGGAAAGTCACCACGGGTATTCTCTTTGTTGGGCAGTCCGTCGGAAACGTCGTTGGCCCACATTTGTATCAGCCCTCCGAGGCACCAAAATACACTCGGGGTTTAACTTCGAATCTTGCGCTGTTTGTCGTCTTGATTGTCCTGGTCTGCATCGGAATCCTAGTGATTCGGATTCTGAACGCTAAGCATGCGAGGATGAGGGTCAGTTTGGGGAAGGCAGAGAAGGTGGTGGATTTAAGCATGGAGGCCAAGAAAGACGTGAGAAACAAGGGAGAAGTGCTTAATGAAAGCGAGGGATCGATAGGTGATAGGGCCTTTGAGGACATTACAGATCTGGAGAATGAAGATTTCATCTATCTGTATTGAATATTTGAGAAAAAAAAAAGGCTTGGCTAGCTCAGAGAGCAAGAGGTAATAGATAGGCTTTGTTAATAGAGCGCAGGGCGTGCGTAGAGCAAGCTCAATGCTCGCGCTCCGTGGCTAAAAGTACTGTGAACAGTGTGAATCCTATCCTAGATGTCATCACGGTCCAAATAATTGCCCTTGTTAATTATTTGGGTGGACATTGTCTCCAAGATCCTGCAAAGTAGGAGGACCTTCAAGCAATCGAGTTTACCTAGGACCTCTAATCAAATAACAGTAAATCTTGTGCCCCTAGCAGATTACTCATGGTGGCCGCGGACACTTGCGCGGGTTGGCATATTCATCTTGTCCTTCTATCATGGCGTTCGTTCAGCTCCTTAGTGCTTGCTCCGCGTCCATGCAAAGAAAAAGATCTCTTAATCGAATAGCCAAGAAAAGATGCGGTTCAAGCCATATGTACCTGATTTTTCATCCAATACAATCATCCAAATAAATAGCTACAATCTCGATGAGAGAGCGGGTAAGTATCCTACGCGAGCGCTTAGATTTACGTGAACCGTGATTTCTTACATCTCCTGATACGAGTGCTATGGGTTTGCGAAACCAGACAGCTTCATGATATGGGGTGAGAATAGCTACCCTGTTGGCAGATAAAAGCTCTGATCTTAGCGGCGCTTGCAGTTTGTGCGCTCAAGAACCGAAACCTGGCAGCGGACCTCCGGATCTCTACCCTCAAAAAGCCGATGTACATCAAACTGGCTTTTTAGTCGAAAGACATCTATTCCAGCGCTTAAAGTCCAGCCCTAAATAACTTGGGTACCCAACTGGGCTGTCTCCAGAAGATCGTCGTCCGAGATTCCACTTCATTCACACAAGGCTTCTCACCGATTTGGGTTCCATCGTTCATCCTCCCGCCTTTCCATCATTCGGGCCGAAGAGTCCATCGGTCGCAATCACTTGTGAGATACGCCTGCGGTCCAATCCATTATCCCATCTCAGCACCGCCACTGCTTTATGCAATTGAGTCAGGCTTGCTGGGACCAATCGGACGCGACAGGATACTTAGGCGAAATTGCAAGAATAAGGGCGGGGGCCAAATAATGTTGCTCTAGACAGGGTTGACGGCAGACCTTTGCCAGGCGGGTTGCCTCACCTGATGACGACAATTACCTTGAACGCGAGAGAGGCAGTGCAGTTTCCCATGAAAAGCTTATCTCAATCCCGGATCATCATGTCTTGATATGCAAGCAAAATGGAGGTATTTTTGAGTCTCGTCGCAAGACGAAGAACTGCCATTGTCTCATCGGGCCATGAACCCATGGCCTGCCTATTGGCTTCAACTATGGATTGCGGCACGGATGTGGGTGCCCTGAACCCTCATATGCGCTCGGTCTCGCCAGAAATCAGCCGCAAATCTAATTTAAATCTTTCGCACTTCCTGGAAGACTGCTTTCGTTTGCGCAGCACTGTGTTCTGCGGTGTTCGACATGTCTGTTCGTCATTTCTTTCGTTTCTCTTCTCGACAATCCTTTGATGAGAACGTTGATCTTCATACACTACTGCCTCAGCCCGATATTGCCACCCAACCAAGTCTTGTGGATCGAGAGCACAGCAGAGTATCGGATGAAGAACCTCGAAAGTCCAGTCAAAGCCTACCATCCACTTCCTGGAGCCAGGCAGCATTCCCTTCTCGAACCTACAATCGATTATCCAACCAAAGCGAATATGTCGAGGACAGCGAGAAACAGCGACGTCCTATGCTACCGTGGGCGGTCGGATGGAAAGGTGGTGTTGTGCTTTTTGCATTTGCTAGCCTGTCAGTTTTCTTGATCAACCTGATTTGTACAATCTGGGCTGTGTCAAAGTTTCCAGTAAAAGATGGTATCGGCATTGCATTCAAGGGTGATTGCGGAAAATCGGCTAGTCTGACATCGTGGATTCACATCGCAATTAACTTGCTCGGCTCGACACTCCTGGCCGGATCGAACTATACAATGCAGCGCTTGAGCGCCCCAACCCGTGATGATGTTGATCAAGCACACGCAAGACAGGGCTGGGTCGAAATTGGTGTCGTGAGCTTCAGGAACCTGCTGGCAACCGACAGAAAAAAACTTATCCTGTATATCATACTATTATTAAGCAGCGCACCTCTCCACTTACTGTAAGTTATGGAGAGCACTAAATCAGGGGATGACAAGAGGAATGTCGGCCGGAGAGGGCTCAGCGGAAATCGAGAGATGCATTTTCTCGCTCTAATCTACCAAAGGACGACTTGAAGCGAAGCTGATCCTGCTCTGTTGAGGTGCTCCTCGATAAGCTGAACTGGACACGAGACCAAGCAGGTTTGATGACTCCGGAGCAAGAAATGTTTCCCTTGGAATTTTTGCTGAGGGGTTCTCTGGCTGACATTCCTTTGTCACCTTCCGGTGACCAGAAAATTCGGGCTGTCAGGGTATTAACTTTTTTTAAACAGGTATAATTCTGCCGTCTTCCAGACAATTACTGGCAACAGCTACGATGTTGCTGTCGTCACGTCCGACTTTCAGCAAGGATTGGATCTGCAAAAATGCAATGCTTCTGCCGATACAATTGAAATTGATGACAGTTATATGCAAGACACTGCCATGGATTACATACGCGGGAACGATTTGGTGTTTGCGGATCTTACTCCCGTTGACTGCTTGAAAGCGTACGATTCGCCTTTTGTTACGGATCTAGCTGAAGTCCTCATTGTGACATCGGAGCCTGGCAGCGCCAATGGTAGTGTTTCTATGGTATTTGGTCCGGCATCCTATTCTCCAGGATCAGAAGGAACTTTTAATGCCAAATTATGCGTTGGAAGCTTGCGTATACCTTCCATCGAAGCCACGCAAAAGTCGCTCACCGGATCGTTGGAAGGCGCCCTTTCTGAAAATTATGTCAACGCGTGGGCCTGTATCGACAAGAATCTAGATTGCAGTGAGGCATACTGCTATATGGACCCAGACGCCACAAAGCAATGCACTGCATCTTCAATCGCTGAGCAACCCGAGGACTGGACGGTAAACGGTTATCCCGTACAGCGCTGCCTTGCAAGAAAGACGATTGAGACTTGTAGCGTTCGATTTGTCGTTCCGATTCTCGTCATTGTCATTGCATCGAACATATGCAAAGCAATTTGTATGATGGCCTGTTTGAGCCTTAACGAACGTCCCTTACTTACCCAAGGAGACGCGATGGCCAGCTTCCTCGGAAAATCTGATCCCTGTACAGAAAATATATGTCTGTGGAATCGCAACTCGATGACGAAACCCTGGGAAAAGTCTAAAGTTCGACTTGCGCAGGGCAAAACTGCGATTCCGGCGGTGGAATGGCAACCACGACGAACGCGCTGGTACCACGCCGCAACTCTCGGTACTTGGCTCATATGTATTTTACCGTGAGTGACCCAGACCATACAAAAGTTTTACGATAATACAGTTTTTGTAGTGCGTGTCAGCCATGATTCTGACCTCTTTTTAAACAGGTGCTTGGTTGTCATTGTCAGCGGAGGTGCGCTCTTGGGCTTGGGTCTGACTAACCTCGCCTCGAATGATTTTCCCATTGACCTTAAAAGCCTCTGGTCTATGGGATTTGGTCAATTGAATAGCCTGTCCATGGTTAGCGTAAATACGATCAGTAACCTCCCATCGGCAACATTATTAGCCAACCTGCCACAGCTAATAGTTTCTATGCTGTATTTCAGCTACAATGGTCTATTCACCCGCATGCTCTGTGCACTCGAGTGGAGCAAGCTGTCGGAGAAACGAGCAGCACTTCGAGTGTCGGCACCGCAAGGGCAACAACGGTCGACCCACTTTCTGCAACTCCCCTATCGATATAGCGTACCGCTGTGGTTGGTCTTAGTCCTTCTCCACTGGCTACTGTCACAGAGCCTATTTCTCGCAAGCGTTGACTTGAATTACCATGACAAGCCATCTGACGGCTGGACAACTCTGGGATTCTCTTGCATTGCTATCGTCTTCGCTCTAGCACTAGGAGTCGTGCTTGTGCTGGGCATTATCGCCATGGCATTCCGGACTTACCCAGGAAAAATGCCGTTTGCTGGGAATTGCAGTATCATCATTAGTGCGGCTTGTCACCCTCCCTCCGACGATACAAATGCCGCTACTATGTTAGTGAAGTGGGGATGTCCTGTCGAAGAAGTAGAAGATGTTTTGGGGGACAAAGAGGAACACGTAGGCAACAAGCGAGTCGGACACTGCTGTATCACGAGTCAAGCAGTTACACATCCGGTACCGGGGAGATATTATGCTTGAGAAAGATCCAGAAACTGGTAGGCGGATCACCTGCTGAGTTACGGAGGACGATATTTCTTCTCGCCCTCTGATAGTACGCTGATCGTTCAGGCGATAAGTGGAGGAAAGGCAGCCTTCGATATCTCGGTGCTACTACGACTATGGAATTGACAGGAATCCGGGTTTTCCTGAATTGGCTCGCTCCTCGAGACAGCTCGATGTTGCGTGTTGCAAAGATCCGGGATGGATTCCACGAGCCCGTTCACACTTCTTTTCGGCGCATCCGTTCCAATGATGAATCCCAGTGGCTCTTGGGTCTCAAAATCCACGAGGGTTGTCGAACGGGATGCCATTTCCGGATAGGGCGATAGTACTTCTTTCCGCATCGAATCCAAAGCCCAGGTATTCTGTGTTTTACTTCATCCTCGGTCTGGGACAGTCCATTCGATCACTATTTTCGCTGTTGATGCTCATAGTTTCTGGCTTTGAAGTTCGCGTATGCCCAAGCTCCCACAAATATGTTGGTGGCCAGTGGACGACCGCGCTTGTCGAACAGCTAACCTCATAGGTTATTAAAGTAAAGGCAGAGCTTCCAAAGGACCATTACAGGAGGCGGCGAGCACCTACGAGCTCTATACGAGTGGAAGAGTTTGATGTCAGCAATCCGAAGGCCGCAATATCGTGCTGATCTTGCGAAAGCAGCACAGAAGAAAGATCTCGCGACTTTGTTAGCAAGGTGTGGAAGAGGAATGAGAGCCGGTCTGGCCGTAAGCCATATCGTACCACAAACTGCTGCAAGTATCAAACTTGGTCAGCAGCTCGAGCTTTTAGGTAGATTGGAGTGGCGCAGTAGTACTCGTTGAACCCTACATAAGATGCAAGCATTTTTAAAAGGCGGCAGGCAGGGATATGCGGGAACTGTCAAGCCCCTCTGAGAAGTTTCTTTGCATCTGGGATCCAAATGGTGAAAGTGGGGGTTCCTCTGCAGCAAATGACTGGAGAGTAATCGGATTCTCGCTAATCGATCTATCGAAACCGTACAGTCCATTGCCTCTCTTGGTGGGGACTTCCCGATGACATGCAGGGGTTTTGCCCAAAGCAGAGCTTCCTGCAAAGAACAGCACCAGCCTCCAGACTCGATTCTCGTGCGCACTGCAACGGTGGGATGAGAGTACTTTGAAAAGCAGCTTTGAAAGCAAGGACTTGGAATGAAAGGGGTTGTGGCGTATCTGTCACCCTTGGTTAGGATAGCTTTAGACGGCAAGCTAAACTCAACGCAGCGGAGCGGGACGGGTGCAAATCCTTCCATCCCGTGTTGCTGGTAGATGTTGTTAGCATCCTGAACCGTCGCCACCGTTTTGTTGAACCGTCCAAGCTTCAATTGGAAAGATGGCGTCGGAACTCTGCAAAATGAAGTCCCTAACCACGACTGGGGCCATTGCACCCCAAGGCAAGTGTCGCACTTTATTTACAGTCACCGCTAACGACGCTTGATGGTGAATTCTTTCTTTCCGTTGCCCTCTTCTACTTCTCTCAGCCTTCTGCCAATCTCGCGGTATCGTCTACCTACTGTTCAAGATGGCGCACACTTTGTTTCTCTTGCCGCTTCTGGCAGCTCTATGCCAAGCTCGCCCTCAAGCTGCCTCGTCCTGTGCTACAACTACCGTAGAAGTCATAGTACCGACGAGCACGTACACTTTTCTCTCTACCGAAGTTCTGACAATCACTCCCACAACGGCCGACGACCTTGGTACGTTTACCTTACGCGAAACCATTAGTAAAACTACAACCGTCGAGACCATCACTTCCACGAGCAGCGTTTGCGCCTTCACCGATGCAACAATGCAAGTTCCTCTTATTTAGGACATGTTATAACGTTTTTGCATCTCTGATGCTGACTCCTTTGATAGCACCAAGTCTGCTGTCGTGACACTATACTCAACCGCAGCCCCTCAACCCAGCAAGCGTTCCGTGGCTGACGATGGACTCGCCAATTATTGGGGCCTCTTCGCTCGTCAAGACGCAGGCTGCACAGTCACCACGACTTTCACTACAACATACGGCGTAACCGAAACATATATTCCCGCGAACAAGACCAGCACCTTCAAAGACTACACAGACTTTACCCAGCACACCGTCACCCGCACCTATTCCGGCGGCCACGCCTACGCCGTCGCCACCGCAACCACCACCACCTCCATCGGTTGCGGCGCCACAACCGTCACAAGCAACGCCACAGCCAGCACCACGACCCAAGACGCTCGCTGCGCGCCCAGCGCCATGATGAGCCAGTACCAGGGCTACGGGCTCAACTGGCTGGAAGAGGAGATCTACAGCGCCGGCGCGACCTACGTCACCACTGCGGCCGACGCCAGCGCCTGCTGCCAGCTGTGCGCCGACGCGGTCGACTGCGCCAGCAGCGCCTGGGATATCCGCAGCAATGCGTGCCGCTTGCAGTTCGATGTGAATACGTCCAGCGGCAAGCTGGAGTGCGGCCAGCTCGGTGTCGTGGGCATGAATGATTATGGCCCGCTGGAGCCGATGGCGCCGGGGACGGGGTGGTATTTGGCGGCGGTGTGTGGGACGGTGGAGGGGGAGCCGGGGCCGCCTGATGATGGGACGTGATTGAATGCGAGTAATGAGAGTTTGGGGAACGGGTACATAGACTAGGGTATATGATATTCGATACGACGTCAAGGGTAATTACGTAGATTATAATGCAATTGGTCAACATTAAATTATAATGCATCCCCATTACCTGCGGGAAAAAAAAGGCTGACATGTTGATCAGAACTGATCTGCTGTTCATGATGCAATATGGTTACTAGCTTATCGAAAAGTCGGAACCAGGTTCGGGGAAATACCAACGATTATAAAAATAGAATTGATGAAGCCCAGGGTTTGCTGCATATTCCGAATCCTAACGTCAGGGACGTACCTAATTATATCCGATCAGGCTTGGCATTTCCGAACGATATGAATCAGACTTGGCATGGCGCGCCATTTGACCGATCGCCTCAAAACTCCACAGCACTGTCCCGATCCTTTGTTTTATAAAAAGTTTGTTTTTACTTTACATTCACATTTTGAGGAGAGACAAGCTTATCGACGTAGATAATGCCCTCAGGTAGACCGAATACGCCTTCGGCGAGCGCTACCTCTTTTGTGCGTGAATGCTGTCAACAGATGATCTGCTTTACAATGTCGGTCAAAAAGGGGATCACCTTCGAAGGGTATTCTGCCATGAACCGGTGATACAGTTACTTTCAGGCGATTTTCTTCAAACAAGGCGCAGAAGTGCATTCAGAAGCCTTGCCACTCGCCACGCAATGGAGGTAGCCTTCGCATATCATTCCTCATTCTGCTTTAAACAGATGGGTATAGCTAGTGAACATGACGATCAGAAACGCCTGCTCTCAAAATGACCGACGAAAATGTGCTTGAACAGGCTTACAGCACTCTTGAGGTAGTCCAACCAGGCCTAGAAGTTGATCACAGCGCGAATGCTCCTGAAGCGCTTCCAGATCGAGACGCGAACGCGCCTGAAGCGCTGCCGGACCGAGATGCGAACGCTCCTCAAGTGTATAACGACGCTGAAAAAGTGCTAGTCGATATTGAAACTATTACCACTCCAGGACGTGGCCCAATCTGGCAGACGAAAACATTCTTAATTGCTGTCGCTGTCATAGCGGCAGTTGCAATTGCTCTTGGAATTGGGCTCGGGGTTGCTTTAAAGAATGTGCGGCGGAACGAGTCTGCAATACCAAACCCCATGAGACCAACGCCCACAAGGTAATTTCAACCTCGGGAAGCTGTGACAAGATTACTAACGCAAACGGCAGCTCCCAGCTCAGCCAGCCTTGGCTACCAAGTCCTCCTACCAAAACTGCCGTCATTTCTACTTCACCGTCTGCCATCCTGGACGGAACTTCTTTGGCTTCACTCGTGCGCACTGATGGCCAGCGGCATGTTTTCTTCCAAGATCAGAATGGACGCATCCGAGAAGCTATATATCAAAGCGACAGTGGCTGGGCAGCACCAACAAGCTACACCGTCGCAACTAATGCGAGAAAGAATACACCACTCGCAGCATTCAATGTTCCAGCGCCTGAGTTAGGGACCGAGGAAATTGTGAGCTTTCCCTGAACATAATAAAGCGTCTCTCTGATCCAGTTTCGCAGCTCTGTCTCTTTTACGTCAATACGAATGGCTTCATGTCTAGCCAAACCTTCCGGTATGCGCAGTGGACCGCCGAACCTGCAGTACAACTCGCCAACAACTCTTATGTAATGGTCAGCTCCTCCGCACGGTCTTTCTCCCTGCTCTTTTACCAAGTCAACATCTCCGCCGACTACACCGTGGTCGCATTCTACGAAGACAGCCACGGCAACTACAACGCCATCTATGGCATGTCCAATTCAGATCCCATCACGACCTGGTCTGACGCAGGGCTCTCCGCCGTGGATCTGAACGGCTTCAGCATTCGCGGCCCAATAGCGCAATGCTCTGACAATAAAGACTGGAACAGTATTGGAGCTTATGCGGGCGCGTTCGACGGCAATGATTATGTCGATATGTACCTATCAAGTGAGACATTCCCCACTGACGGGATAGCTACGGGAGGCGGCCCACTCGGATTATCCGGTGAGTTAGAACCATCTCAATACAAGGGACGCATATTAGTCACTCACAGGTTTTAAAGCATTCCGCACCGGCATCGTCTCGCAGTCTTTTTTTTCCTCTGACCTGACCTGCAACATGCTGTACTCGTTTTCCGAAGACGAATCCTATACCTTGTCCTTCTGGGTTAACGATACAGTGCTACAGCAGAACCCTGGCTCTCCTATTTCAATGCCGTCGTTTTCTTTTCCAAATCTCAGGTTATCGGCCGTCGCTCCGAGTAATAGCACGCAATTGTTCTTGTATAATCAATTTAACAAGAGTTTGATCTCGGAGCACATGTTTGACATTTCCATTGGCCATTGGACTTCGAATAACATTAGTATTGAGATAGAATAGGAAAGGCGCCAAAGCTGTAAAAGACGTTGAAATTTTAATTTTTCTTTAAATTGTGGTATATAATTAGCTGGCGTTCGATCATGAAAGCTGATTCAGTGTATGATAAATTGAAGCGCTGTTGTTCCCTTAAAAGTTCAAGCGAGCTAGAGCAGCGGTGACTTCAGCCAAAGTCGGTATTTAGAATAATTCCCCAGCACAGGCGAGGATCCGAATGCTCACATACAATTGACCACAGGGCAAGAATTGAAAATAATACCTAGAATATCCCCGTGCGGATTTTCGGCGGACCGGCATGGATTTTTGAGCCCAGAGACTGAAGTCTGATTGGCTTGTACCAGGCCCTGTTATTACAACGCCGATTGTGGCATCCGCAATTGTTCATTGTCTTTCAGTCTGAGGGCCCTTCATGAGGAGAAGGCGCGCTAATTTCCTCAGATCGATACGTTCTGGGTGCTGTCTACTTGTTTGTCGATGATGGGCACCCGGGTCACGTCACCCATCCGCCCGGCCTCTCATCCGATGCGATCGCCAGACGTTCTTTCTATGAAACTGGAGCCATCGCACTGTGAATTGTCTGTCAAGCAACCCGACAGAGCTCTAAAGACACATGTCCCAGTCGTCTTTGTGTTGGCCTCTGCAAGGTGCGTCACCTGCTCATGCTGGTAGCCCAGAGCTTCTTTCGTTACACTAGAAGCGAATTTAAATATCTGGGAAAGCTGTCAAGTAAGTCCTATCCCCGACCGCCCAAACTGAATACATTTTTTCCTTTCAGACTGCTGGTCCAGTCATCTGTATATATACTCCCCTATCTTAATAAAAGCCTAAGCACATTGCGAGTTTATTCACTGACGCACTACCGGGACGTCACATTCGCATCGCTTTACTCGTCCATAAGCATCATGGTGTCCAATATACTCTTGGTCTTTCTGGCCACCAATGTCGTCACCATCACCTGTGCTGGCCCCTTTGGGGCATTCATGAAGTCGTACGTAATAACCGCACGAGCAGGCGAGCCAAACAACGGGGTTAACGAGTAGCAGGGAAATGTCCGTTGCCAGCTCGAAAGCATCCACGTGGGTAAGGAGAGACGAATCGTAAGTTGGATCATTCACAACACGTATTGAGACTAAGAAAGATATCCCTGAAGCTGATAGGTCCTGACAACAATTGTAGCACACAAACGTCCTCTGGGCCGCCGGTTGCCTCATCAGGAGCATTGACGTCGGCGAGTGCAGACGAACTGTAAGTCAGATTATCCGTGACCTTTATGTACACCCAGAAAGGTATTCTTGAAGCTGATGGGCGCTGACAACGATTGTAGCGCGTATGCCTCCGCCGGACCACCGGGCGACTCAGCAGCAGCAACTACACTGGCGATGAGCTACAAATCGTAAGTCAGATCATTCATAAACCCATGAAAACTGAGAGAGGTGTCCCTGAAACTGACAAATCCTGAAAACGATTGTAGCATGTCCACGTCCACATCCACGTCCACGTCCGCCGAACCGCAGGCTTCCACCATACCAGGCACTGGGTGGGGCAACCTACCTAATGAGGATAAATTCCCACCTCCACAGAAAAGAAAGTCATCCTCACAGAGCTCTAAACAGAAGCCACCCCCACAAAAACCTCAACAGAAGCAGCCTCCAAAGCAACCCAAACAGAAACAACCCTCAAAACAACCAAAACAGCAGCCGCCGTCACAACATTCCAACCAGCAGCCTCCTTCCAAGCGGCCAAAAACTCTGTCCTCTCCGCAGACCAATAATCAGCATTCTCAGCAGCCTAACGACCATAATCCTCAGCTTCCTGACGACGACAATGCTCAAGAGCCCCCGTCACTATATGTACCGAAGCCTCAGAACCAGACTCAGGCGTACCTACCCGCCTCAAACCCTCCTAACCAACAACAGGCTAGAAGCGAGAACAATGATTATGAAGAGCAAGAAGCACCTGCAGACAATGGTCGTCGAGACGAAGGACATCTCCACTTCCCATACGAGTATCTCAGTGGTCGGGATAGTGTCGAGGACTTTTAAATGTTGTCCTATCAGTTGAACTAATTGTGCTCGTTGCGGCAGCTGGTACTGCCCGCGAATGCCCCGCAGCGCTGCTGGAAGAATCTTATTCGTTGATGCGGCTACAGGTAAGCGCATATGGAAGCTTGGGCATGTGATTGCTGCAATTCATCCGCGTTCTAGTTCGCTAGCTCTCGGGACAATCCTGTTGCGCGCGTCATGCTTGTTCGGTGAGATATTCGGTGGTATTAAAAGGCGGTCAATCCAATAACACTGAACTTGGAGAGATCTACCTTTGCAGGGTGTTCAAACTTATCATACATGAAGTAGGCCAACTTTGCTGGACCTATTAAATCGCACTTTACATATTCCGTCGCGTGATCTTGACGATCATGTCATCCCCTTCCACTTGCTTCGCCACTCCCAAACTAGGTTTCGCTTCATCTAGCCTCGGGAACGCCATCCCTTTGACCCCCTGACCTTTCTCCCCCTTTTGCACAACGGTCATATCATACCGCCACAAAGCCAGCGCCGTGAACGCCATGACTTCCATCTTCCCCACCACGCGTCCCGAACACAAGGTGATGCCCCCACCAAAGGGACGATAGTACTCACTCCTATCCAGATTCCTCTTCTTGATGAACCGCTCCGGGTCAAAGTCCGCCACGTCCGACCCAAAGCCGTTTGGCGAAAGGAGGAATTGGCGCTGGGGGATGAGCATCTTGGTGCCCTGCGGGATGTGCTTGCCGGAAATGTACGCGTCCGGCTTCATCACTTTGCGGACCACGGCACCCGTGGAGCAGAGCCGGAGGACCTCGGAGTAGGTGGAGTTGAAGAGCGGGCAGTTGGCTGGCATGGTCAGGTGCTGGCGGGTGGTGTTGGCCATGGCGGCGGGCAGCTGCGCTTCGTCGGTAGGTAGTTGCGCCATCCAGGGCGTGATTTCCTCGCGAATAGCTGCGAGTAGTTGAGGGCGTGCCACAATGTGCGCCATCATCCAGAATGTTGTCATCTGGACATTGCTGTTGATTCTGTGGGGATAATTAATATGTGCTGGGATGACGAAAGAAGACGACGCATAGCGGATAAGACTGCTGAAGAAAAAGTCCTTGAAATTGCTTACCCCCACATAATGATGAACAAAACTCTGGAAATATCTTCGTGGCTCAGTCCTGCATTCACGCATTCATCTTCAAGTTCGTCTGTAAAGACTACGCCACCCCGCCGCTTCTCCCTTGGCGCGTCGAGATAGCGGGTAAACACCTTGACGAGCTGTTCACGAGGGTTCGTTGCCGGTGTGTTGAATGGCGGAGGTAGCTGATACGTCATCATCCAGCTGTTGATGTCCCACTTGTCAAAGATGGCCGTCAGATTCGGCTCTAGAGTGTCGATGTAGTCCCCGAAAAAGCAGCGACTCTGAGCGTCAATGGTGACATCGCGGCACCAGCAATGCAGCGATAATATCTTTTCGTCTGCTTGCGCAGAAAGCACGCTGGATGGGAAGAATGTGTTCCACCGTAGCTTTTCCTCGATGTAAGTCATGACTTTTTCGGAAAGATCGTACAGCGCGTCTGGCTGTAACAGCTGTTTGTGCAGGAGCGCATTGCCCGTGTGCACCACAGGGTGTTCTTTGGGATTTGGCCACAGCGATGTGAAACCCTCCTTGGGTGTACGCCAAAGGATCGGGAAAGCGCCTTCGGACAAGCCTCCGCACGACCTGTACACCATGTCGATGAAGAAATCGAAAGCAAATGATATGGGATCATTGTAGATATACTCCGCATCAGTCGTGCTTGTGATTATGGCGATGTTATCTCCAGCGACACGGAGCATGTACGGCTTCGACGAGTTTTGGAAGTGTTTCCTGTGGCATCTTTAGTAGGCATACAAAAGAGTTGTGAATCTGGTATCCCACCTTCCGCGAATGTTCAGGGCATAAGAGTTTTTAAAGAAAGGAATTGCATGACCCAAAACTGCGCAAATTAATTTCTGATATCGCGCAACGCTGCCGAAGATGCTGTTTGCATACCGGGAATCCAATATGGCAAATACTCAATTTCGCTGGGCCATATCAACGGTCGAACTGTAAACATCCATACTCTCCACAGCACCAAAACCAGCAAGACTGGAGTCAAATAGAAAACAAACGGATTGCTGAGGGTGAAATGGATCGCCGTATCCAACCCATCTGAAAGAAACTGGGAAATCATGATGGATAGGTAACGCGTCGAAAGAAATTGGAGACGGAAAAGACCGCACAAAAGTTACAAGACCTTTGAGAGAGCACGTCGATCGTGTCTCACAACCCAGGCGTGGACCTGCAGCTTACAGATCTGCTCAGTACTGAAGAATGGGGCAATGCCTCGATGCCTCCATACCGGTTTCGATGGCGACAGAGGCGTCAAGCTTAGGGCGGGGCTCAAGGAGAGCTCTGGCATGCCCAAAAAAGAAGCCATTCCATCACAGGCTTGTCTCCGCGATCCGGTATCCCGTCGCCCTGTCGTCGTAACCTGGTGGTGTTGTACCTGGAGCTGGGTTGGTCCCATGAGCTGGAGCTGAAGTTTTAGCGCTACAGAGCTGATCGAGTGCTGGAGACCCGGTCCTTGCAAAGCTGTAAGGCCATCAATACCGCTGTATCCCTGCATTTCGTATTATAGAGGGTGGCTTTTTGCGAAGCGCCACCCCCAGCATCGTTGCCTTTTTTCGGCGTTGCCTGTTCTGCAGGGGGGGACTGAGTGGACTGAGCCCCCTTTAGCTCGCAGAATGTCGTCCAGACATCTTCCAGATTCACCGGCAGTGAGAGAAGACTTCAAACGTTAGACAAGATGTTTATCGAGGCATTGCTGTGCCTCGGCGTGGCTTGGCTCACATGGAGCATGGCATCAATGGAATTCCACCACCGGCGAGCGCGGGCAATTGGCATCCCTCTTGTCCGTCTGCCGGTGGATCCTACCAACGTCCTGTGGCTCATCTTTGAAGCTTACATCTGGCGCATCCTCAATCTACTACCCTTTAGTCTAGGCTCTTTTGCCCTCTACTCTCGCAGAGGTTGGCATTTCTATGACAAGGCCGAGTCCCATCTTCGCTATGGACCCGTTTGGGCGCTTGTCAGTCCTGGCGGGATCTATGTTTATGTCGCGGAACCTGACACGGTCCATGACATCTTCACTCGAAGACAGGATTTTCTGCGGCCGAGTAAAATGTACAGTAAGTATCGAGCGAGTCAGTTGCAGCGTTCAGACGGGTTGATTAGGATGCAGAGCTTCTAGAAGTTTACGGGCCCTGCATTTCCACTGCTAGCTGGAAGGATTGGCCTCGGCATCGTAAAGTGCTCGCAGCACCTTTCAATGAAAACATCATGAACTTTGTATGGAACGAATCCCAAAAACAAGCTCAGGAAATGGTCACCGCCTGGACTGGAGGCAGCCAGAGAAGTGAAGCAGTCATTCCTAGCGTTGCAAGAGATATGCGAACACTATCACTCAATGTACTTGCCGCAACTGGTTTCCGCCGCTCATACACCTTTCGTAGTGCCGCTCAGCCAAAAGAAGATGAAGCCAGCACTTACCGCAACGCTTTGCAAACTGTACTTGACAATGCAATCTTTCTCATGCTCGTCCCTTATCGTTTGGCCGTTCTGCCGTTCATGCCCAAATCCTGGATTGATGTTGGGAAAGCAGCTCGCGACTTTAAGCAATACATGGTCCAGATGCTGGATGAGGAGACTTCTGCCTTGGATCAGGGCAAAGAAGGATCGGGAGGCCTGATGACTGCTTTCGTCCGAGCGCTCCACACGAGCGAAAAGGAAGACGGCGCGGAGAAGAGCGCCAAAGCCACAGGATCAACAACCAAGGGGCTAAGCGTTGACGAAATCTTCGGCAATATCTTTGTGATCAATTTCGCTGGACACGATACTACAGCGAACACTCTGGCATTTGCTACTCTTCTCCTTGCCGCTAATCCCTCTGTACAGCAATGGGTCAGTGAAGAGCTTGAGCAAGTCATCCAAAACCAAGAGCAGTCGGATTGGAACTATGCCTTTCTCTTTCCCAAGCTCCTTCGCTGCCAAGCGGTGCTCCTAGAGACCCTTCGCCTGTATCCTCCGATTCTTGCCCTTCCCAAATGGAGCAACGATCGGCCCCAGAAGCTACGGGTTGGAGAGAAGACACTTACTATTCCACCCAACACGGGCATCATGCCCTCCCTACTAGCCATTCAAACGCATCCAAAGTATTGGCCAAAGCCTCTGGCCTGGGATCCAAGGCGCTGGATCAACGACCAAGGAGATCTTATTGTACCGCGGCAGAGCACGTACTTTCCCTGGTCTGACGGTCCTCAAAACTGTCCCGGCGAAAAGTTTGCACAAGTAGAGTTTGTCGCAGTGTTGGCGACTTTGCTCAAGTCGCGCAGGATCCAGGTCCTGCCTGCTGAAGGCGAGAGTGTAGAGAAGGCGCAGCAGAGGTGTTTGGAAGCAACGCAGGACTGCGACTTGGAGCTATTGCTGAGAATGAAGGACGCTGATACGGTAAAATTGGCTTTGGTTCAAATTTAGACAATTCAATTGGGATGCTACTCCTGCAAATGGGTACTATCTATATCGCCTAATCCAAAGATTATCTCATTTTAGACATAGCCGAAGCTCAATCAATGGAGAAAACAAAGTCATACTCCTCAAATCCTCCTGCAAGTGCTGAATTTGACAAAACAAGTTTACTCTCCTGTCCATTCTGCTACAATGATGGCCATTCTCGCCTCTGGAGGCATGGTAATTCCCATGAACTTGAAGCGGGGGTCAGCTTTGGCAAACAACATGGCCCAGGTTTCTGGATCGCGCTCCCTAGCATTATTGAAAGCCTTCATTGAGATATCCATGAGTCTTTAGGTTTGTTAGCTTTGCGACCTGACTTGGGATGTGGGGGTGCTTACCTTAGATTCCGATCGGCGTAAACGCCGAGCATGCCGGGCGGCGGAATGCAGATATCGTTGATCACAACCTTAGCTCCTTTCTTCAACGCGGGCACGAGTCCCTGCAAGATCTTGATCGAATACTTGTCAGACCAGTCGTGCAGAATCCACCTAAGAAGGTAAATGTCCGCGCCTTTCACCGGCTGTTCCGTTAGGAAGTCATGCTCCATCCCCGAGACCCGATCTTTGAGCTCAGCGGGCACGCGCTCGTCCAAACCCTTGATCGTGTCCGGCAGGTCCTGGACAATGCATTTGACCCCGGCCCAGCGCTGAGCAATCGCAATGCTCACTTGGGCATGAGAGCCACCGACATCAACCAGCACACCATCCTTGCCAATGGCGCCGAAATCGTAGTTGTCGAGTAGGTGCTTCATGTTGTAGGAGCTGTGCAGGTGCGAGTAGCTCATGGCATCGATGAACTGCTGCTGTCGCCGGTCGTCCTTCTTGATGATGTCGAATGGATTCTCGTTCGTGTTGTGTCCCAAAGAGTAGCCGCTCTCGTTCGGTTCCTCGGATCCCGGCCATTTCTGCGTAGCATCGACGGTACGGGATAGAGCTGGCCAGAACTCTTCGGCGATGTTGAGAATCCACGCTTCCATCATCGGGTTATGCATGAGTAGGAGCGATGACGCAGTATGCGCAATCGATTCGGGAACAGGTTCGCTAAAGACATGACGGCCGATGGCAACGCGCATGAAGCGTCGAACATCGGAGAGGGGAAGGTTGCAAGCTTCCGCGAGAGAAGCGAAGGTAGTGCTGCCCTTTGCGGGGATTTGGTAGGCGATCTTATAACGGTAGATATACTGGAGACTGAGGAGAAGGTATTGCTAAATGACTGATGTCAGAACTCGATCAAGACGATAGAGAGAGACAGCTTACGTCTCCGGGCGAGCTAAGGAGCAGCCCGAGAGGTCCTAGAAGAAGATGATGCAGCTCATCTGCGGCCTCAATTGCAGCATCACGAATAGCTATGATGTCCCCTGGAGGAGATTCACGAGGATCTAGTCCATCACCAGCTTCGAAGGACGGCTCGGGCAGACCTTTGGAGGTAAGGAACTTTAGATAGTTGCTGGTGTTTTCGTTGATTTGGGTAAGAAGCTTGGTTACGGCGCCCAATGTCGCCGTTCCGTTGGTGTGGGGAGTGTGCCCATTTGTTGCAGGAGCTTCAGACATTGTTAGATATTGGTGTAGTGCGTTAATGCAAGGCAAAGAGATGAATGTGAGGAAAGAATGGAAGCAAAGATAGTTGAAAGAGAGGGCAAACAGACAATTTGAATACCTACAGCTAGGACAAGCATAGCTTGGCCAAATCTCGGCCACTTACGTGACCGCACTCGGTCCTGATTCAACGATAGACGGAGTTGTGGTCGTTAGGAGCTGTTGTTCACGATGCTAGTTCCCTGCAGCCGCAGGCCTCCTTACAACGAAACTGTACCGCCATGGCTTTGCCCGGGGTGTCGGGAGGCACGCCAGAGCTGTCAGCATGCCGGCAGAGGACCAGACTGTCGTCTCCGTTTGGTCGATGCGCCATGAGGCTGAATTGATGGTCTGCCTTAATGGAGTCCCCACATTGCCTGACTCACTCACATCAGCTCGCCAGTACGTAGGGACGGAAGGATCCAGCTTGCAGCTTCGCCTCTTGCAAATCGCTTCGGCAAGTCCTCCCTTTGTGACTTAGAAGGGAACTTTAGGAAGAAGCTTGTGTTGGTAGTCGAGTTGAGCCGCAAGCATTGGCCCCATCCTGTCTCGAATAGATGTTGGAGCGCTCGCACCGGGCCGGTGTTGGAAGTGGGCCACCAAAGCGGCGCAAGCGTGGGTGCCAATTTAGGTGCCTGTACAGAACCTCAGGCTAAAGCAGGCCGTTGCCATATCGAGACACTGGGCACGCCACGGAATCATCTTCGTCCGGACAGGCCGATCTTACCTGTTCAAGGGTGCCGTCGACCTGTGGGCCATGGCAAGGAAGTCTGCTGTCAGGCAGCAAACTAGAACATGCATGCGTGGGGGGTTGTGTGAGCTCAGCAAGCATGGACGATCGAAGCACGAAAAGCTGAACAAGACATTCTCAACGCCATCCGAGTCACAGAATGGAGGACAAGACTGGATCCAACGCGTCCATGGGCGGGCACACTTCCGCAACGGCGCGCTCAGATGGAGCCGCTCCCTCACCTTACATCTCTGGATGGCGTTTGGCGGTCGTGATCACATGCCTGTTCTTTGGAGCGTTCCTCATTGCACTCGACACGAACATTGTCAATGTCGCAGTTCCGAAAATCAGTTCTGAATTCCATGCGCTGGATGATGTCGCTTGGTATGGAACTGCCTATCTGCTCACCATTACCGCCTTCCAGCCTGTCTACGGCTCTCTGTACAAATTCTTCCGAACTGATGTCGTCTACCGGCTCTCGATTCTCACGTTTGAAGTGGGCACCGTCCTTTGTGCTGCAGCCACTTCATCGAAAATGTTCATCGTTGGAAGAGCGGTAGCTGGATTTGGCGCAGCCGGCGTTCTACAAGGTGCTCTCACCATAATCAGCCAAGTCATTGAGCTCGAGAAAAGACCACTGTACATGGGAATCGTCATTAGCGTCTTTATCTTTGCGGTTTGCATCGGACCGCCATTGGGGGGTGTTTTTACCCAAAAGGTGACTTGGAGGTGGTGCTTCTGGATGTAAGTATATGCGCGTGTAGACGCATGACGGGATTTGGTGCTGATGGATATCTAGCAACCTGCCTCTGGGAGGTGTAGTCCTTGCTGGTCTCACTTTTTTCTTGAAGGTCAAGGGAATCGAAAATGCAGACCGAAAACTACCGTTGATGCGCAAGCTGAGCAACATGGATCCTCTGGGTTGCGTAATTTTTATTGGATCCATCTGCTGTCTCCTCTTGGCTCTACAATGGGGAGGGCAATCCAAGCCATGGAATTCTTCTGTGGTGATTGGGCTGCTTGTCGGTTTCGTTACATTAACGCTTTTGTTCTTCTACATCCAGTGGAAGCGAGGCGACCGGGCATTGATACCTCTTCGTGTTTTCTGCAAACGATCTATCTGGACTGGTGCTCTGGTACTCTTTTTCTTAGGGGCTTCTACGTACCTAGTAGGTCCGCTTACCGTTCGCAAAGACACATGGCTCTAACCAAGAAATCAGAACGTCTTTTTCTTGCCGTTCTACTTTCAAAGTGCCAAGGGTGTTAGTCCTATCGCCAGTGGCGAGGACATTATACCATTCCTTGCGTCCCAGCTGGTTGCTTTGATCGCTGTAGGCGCGGCGGTCAAGGCTTGGGGTCATTATGTATAGAGTCCAGCCCTTTGAGACGTAGCGACAAGCTTGCTAACAGCGAGCAGGTTCCTTACATGGTTGCCGGTGAGCTGATCTGCATAGTCGGAACAGCATTTCTTACCCAGCTGCATCCTTCAACAAGGACGGTCGTCTGGGCCGCATATTTGGTCGTTGCCGGGGTAGGAAAAGGAATGGCTATGCAACTGCCATATACAGCCGTTCAGGTTGTTCTGGAGTAAGTTCTTGAATCACATTTTGTGCAAACTCAGCTAAAACAAATACAGCGACGATGACATTCCATCGGGCAATGGTAAGTATAGCGTATGTGTTGGAATATAGTTGCACTAATGTCTTGAATAGCCATAGCTGTCTTTTTCTATCAGTTGGGCGGGTGAGTTGCCCAGTGCTAGTTGTCTATCATCCACTCACGAAGCTTGTAGAGCAATTGCCATTTCCATGGGCCAGACCATCACCGTTACTACGCTTGTCAACGAGGTCCCGAAACTTCTTCCCGGAATTCGCAGCGGAGACGTTGTTGCTGCAGGCGCCTCCAATCTCCTGTCACTCTCGAACTCCCCCGCCACTCTGGCAACCCTTCGCGACATCTGGAACTTGGCCATATCGCGGACTATGATACTGTCCGTCTCCCTTGTTGCAGCTTCTGTCCCTTTCACTCTCGGTATGGAATGGTTGAATGCAAAGAAGATAGCTGAGGAAAAGAAGCGCTCAGCGGAAGTGGAACACGAGGATAAAGATGACGATATCAAGAGGACTGTCTCGGAAGGGGACGAAACAGTTCTTCTTAGACGGATTGAAGACCCGGCTAAGAAGGATCGGCCCATGTCGAATCGCTACTCTTATATAAGTATATAGATTTTGTAATACAATCCAAATTTTGTGACTTGTGATTTTCTGATGGTCGCAAAGTTCAGTCTACAGTTCTTAAGTTACCACATTATCGGAATTGATATGGCCCTCAGCAGAACATTTGATTTGCACAGAAATACTTTACGTTTCCGTGATCAAGAAATCTGGGTTCTATCTCTTTCTCCAGTTGGTGCCTGGCAAGTCGTGGTTGTCTGCAATGCCAATCGCATATGCAGGCCGAGACACTATTCTAGTAGATGTCATGAGAAATGTCATAGGATAGATCTAACTCCTAAGTGGCAAACTAAAGCGAGAATACCCTTAACCAGACCATTTGAGGTGTGAAATAAAGTTGCGCTCCGGCCAACTCAGGCAGATCAGTAATTGGTATTTTGGTGAGGATTGATGAGATTTGGCCGTAGCAGCGCTTGGACATAAGTCCCTGCATAATGCCAATTACACTTCCATCTCAAATGATATGCGCCGTGGATCTGCTCATCTGTGACAAAAATCAAACATTCATTTTGAAACCCATTCCAAGTGCCAACATTAGTGCAGCTTCGAAGCTTAGCACGCTCGCATGGGTATGCTGAGGCTTTTCCACGACCCATTCCGCTTACGCCCTCCCTGACCGGCACTAAACAAGGTCGCGTCGCCGGCGGCAAGACGTTGCCCAGCGATCATCGATCTCGCCCTACGATAGACCTCTCTTCACTCATGTTGGCTCTGCAGGGATAAATCACGCGGTTCGCTCATGTTTCGGAGCACCGGTTTCTTCGCACAGACCCCGACTGTTGAAAATAGGATTCCTCAATTAGCTCCCGTTCCTGGCTCGCTGTCACCTATGCTCGGTCCCAAAATGCGGATAATAAAGGATGCGAGGAAAGGGCCGTTGCCGGACGTGCTAAATCACGGATGAGGCGACGCTCGGTGGCTGTTCTATGAACAGCACGAAGCGGGGGAACTGACGGTGAGGCGCGATCTATTATCTGACTCAATTTCATCAGCTTCTCTTGCTGCAGCACTACTCCCAGTCTCCCACTACCCTCGTGCCGCCATTGGTGGAGGTGACGAAAGTAGCCCATCTACAGCACACGTGTGTCTGCATGGGAAGAGCTAGGCAAGTCGCTGCCTGACAAGCAACCGGTTCAGCTGTTGCAACTAGCCCACAAGAGGCTCACCCCGCTAGCCGGAAGCTCTCAAGCATTCCGAAAAAGCACCTGGCATCGTGTCTTAAGGCCAACAGAGTGGCTATGGTAGGTATGTCGACGCAGGGTGGTCGGCGTCTAGACTGGGAGGCTCTCACCATGCCGAGTGCTTCTGATGGCGATGGAAGAGGGCGCAGATAATCTGACATTCCAGCTGACACATTTTCATTGCTGTTGCCTTCTTTCTCAAGTCACTTCTGTCTCACACAACTCTTCCGCTTTCTGTTCTTCCTACCATCATTGTTGCGATCAGTCGCCAAGATGAGTTCAAATGCTGCTCCACCAGTTCTGCCATATGCCAAAGTATCCGAGCCAGTATTCCTCGTAAGTAAACATCGCTATGTAAGGTACGATCTCCGGACTCACGTGTTTAGGGACTCTTATGGGCTGGGTGTGCGACATCACTTCTCTTTGTCTTGGTGCGCGTATTCATCAGAATCCACTCGTTCCGCGTAATATATGCGGACGACTTTTTGGTGATCGCAGCATGGGGCTTGTTTCTTGCAACTGCCATCCTCTGGTCTATCGAGGCGCCAACATTATACCTCCAGTATGGGATACAGTCGGGGCGTATCCCGCTCACCAGCCCACTCGATGAGTTGAACTTTGTAAAGAAAGACACCAGTTTTCTGCGCACCATTGTTCCATTCAATTGGCTCTATTACTCTTCACTTTGGGCGGTCAAGCTGTCATTCCTCATGTTCTTCCGGCGCTTAGGCTCAAGGGTCAGAGGGCAGCAAATCTGGTGGTGGGTTGTACTTGTTATTGTCGTGGCCACATGGATCGCATGTGTTGCAGACATTCAGTACAATTGTTCCTTGAGCTCATATGAGTGGATTATTGGTGAGTGGAAAGCTGCAACACGTTTCACACATCACGAGCGCTGACAATGCAAAGAAAACTGCGCAGCGCTCAAGGAAGTGCACTATGGAAATCGGACTTTCTATGCGAACTGTGTGGCAGATGTCGTTACGGACATATTGAGTAAGTCAACCTGGGCAGTCTGTTTTAACAGCACGTTGCTAAAAAGGCAAAAGTCATATCGATCCCAACCCTGCTTTTATGGAACGTGCGCATTCCACCGCGCCAGAAGCTCATACTCATGGCAATTTTTTCTGTGACTGTCGTCGTCATGGTGTTCTCCATTGTTCGCGTCGCAGTGGTGGCCAATTCGAAGAAAAACGTTGACATCTCCTGGCTCTATCTCTGGAGTAATATCGAAGTGACCGTGGCCATCATCATAGCCTGCGTCGCCTCCTTCCGCCAGCTCTTTACGCAATCACAACAACAGCAAGGCCCGTCCAAGGGCTACAGCAGTGGTGCTTCCAGCCGTCGCGGTTTTCTTGCGCAACTCCGTTCCTGGGGCTGGAGCTCCAAAGCGCACAGTACTGGGAACTCTTCGCAGAAGAAATGGACACATCTTCGTGGTGCGAGCAAGGAGCAGAACTCCTCGGAACGACCGCCATCTGGCGATTCTCACGAACACATCGTCCCTCTTGACGGCATTCACGTTAGTCAAAATTTCAAGGTGCACAATGATTCGGCTGCTTCGATCGATCGGAATCCTGCTGTGCTCAGTCACACCTACGTCACGAAAGATGGAAGAGGCGGTTGGACTGGCAGAGATGGAGGGCTTCACTAAAGTGGTTTCATGCAATGGAGGCAGTAGTGACATAGTGCATGTTCTCTGATTTGACATGGCGCCTGTATACACAGCTTGGTTATGGTAGTTTTGGTTAAGAAGCAACATCTTCGAAACGAGCATCAAACTCCAAATGCAAGCCTCTTCGTCTCTTCATTCCAATTAGTCTCGCCATACGTCGATCATCCAACAAAGTCATTTCGCGAAGCTGCATTGGCTTTTGTTGCGGAGATGCTCCGCCTAATTTCAATGAAGCTACAGAGGGGGCCCTCCGAAGCAGGCGCTATCCCGGCGGGGCAAACCGCAGACATTACCGCAAAGAGTGCACAAGCAGTCGCTTCACCAAGCTCTGCCTGACAGCCCAAGCGAGATCCCCATCTGTTGGTGAACCGGTCTCTGGAAGATCATCGCCCAGGTGTTAGCGCTTGCGCATGCCTCTAGAGTGAGGTAAATGCAACTGTCTCACTAGCGCCGATTCGAGCGCCCCTTCCAGGATAGCCTTCTCCGGTCGACCGGCGATGCTGACCCGTAGCTGACTTGCAGCTGAAGGAGTCTGGGCCTGGCCCGCCACGATGGGTGGGTCCAAGAGCCCGTTTCGCGGATATCGTTTTATACAGTGGGCGACCGTTTCGTTTGGGCCCCCCGGGGTAATTCCCCAAGCTGGCGCAAGTGCTGTCTCCGCCCCACCAGTTGCTGGATGAATCGGTAGGGTCATTTGTGCCAGCTGACGTCGGGGCAACAAGAAGCTGTAGCTTTCAGCTGTTCAGACTAGACAAATGTTCCAAGCCTCTTCTAAGCCCATGACGGCAGTGCTTTCGGAAGCACTATGAGAGGTATCAACGAAAGTCAAGGGTCATGGCAGCGGATTTCCGAGACCAAGATGACTACTCAGCTTAGACCTGGCTCTCTAGTGGACTGTAATGTTGGTCAGGCTCCTCTTACTCTTTCTCGTAACTCTTTAATCTTTGAAGGAAATCAAGCTTAGATTCATGCTACAAACCCTATCTGGCGTCCACTTTATGGGTGAACCCTTCGATATCCTGATCCCTTGCTGACTGAGCGTTTCTCCATGGATACATATATTTTCTATCCACAGCCCCTTATGTTTGGAGTTGGGAGTGTGCTAGTTGCTTTCATTTCCAGTTTGTTTATCTCTTGGGTTATCTCCTCGGTTTCAAAGCAGCAAGATGAAGGACCAAAGAAGCCATCCACCCTCCCATACCTGTATCCTTTCATCAGAAGCACGTTCGGATTTGGTTTCGGGGGCCCCTCGTTCTTTTCATATGCTTCGTAAGTATCCAATCCTTGCTGGTACGGTTCCCAGCTCTTGGTTTTGTATCTCATGGTTTCTTTACTCAGACAATTTTGCCGCGATCGACCTGCTGTCAGGATTTCTCTTATCAATGATGACATCTATCTTGTCAAGGGAGCGAAGAACATTGCCGAGGTCTTCAGAAATTCCGCCTTGAGCGTATCTCCAGCCTATGCCATTGCATTGAAGCACTGTTTTGGCATGAAGCACAAGGCCGTCACCGCATATCTATCGGACACATCTGGATCACAGCCGAAGCCAATCAAGGGGAGCCGCGTACCGGCTGAAAACCGTGTCATGTATATGACGCACGAAAATCTGGTCAAAGGTCTTTTGATGGACGGACTCGGTCCTACTTCTGATCGATTCGAAAAGATCCTCACCACTTCTTTGCAGACCGCACAAGTAGGAGACGATTGGACCTACCTGCCCGATTTCCTCAGGTTCTTCGAGGATCACCTCGGCTCGGCGATCCTGGAATCCATCTTCGGACAGGCCCTGCTGGTCGAGAACCCAGGTTTTGTCCGTGACCTGTGGGCGTATGACGATGTTGTCATGGGTTTGGCAAAGCGACTTCCCCGCTGGATGATTCCCAAATCCTACAAGTTGCGCGACAAACTCAGACAAGGTGTCAAGAAGTGGCATAGTTTGGCCAAGAAATTCGATGCACGCACATCTGTTGATGAGCCTGTTAAGGAAGGCCTGCTTTGGGGATCCATCGCGATGCGGGAGCGGAACAAGATGTTGCTTAGTGTTGAGAAGCAGACTGAAGACTCTGTCGCTTCAACAGATCTCGGACTGATATGGGCGTGAGTGGACCGACATGTATAACCCGATTTTCCTACAGCCAACTAACAACATGTAGCACGGTTACCAACGTGGTTCCGTCTTCCATGACATTGGCATTACATCTCTTCCGCGATTCACCTCTGCTTAGCGAGGCTCGGTCACTTATGGCGCCGCACGTGCAACGCGATCCGTCTCTCGTGATCGACATGAGGAAGATTGAGAAGCAGCCTCTGCTTCAGTCGATCTACGCAGAGACACTCCGCTTCGGTGTCCAAATTCACGTACCCCGCTCAACGCCTCATACTGACCTTAAAGTGGGAGGCACCGTGCTTCCGAAAGGCAAGATGATCTTGACAAACACGTGGCTGGCACATACAGATGAAGAGGTGTGGAATACAAAGGGGAACGCTCATCCATTGGAGAGCTTCTGGCCGCAACGATTTTTGATCGATCCAAAAGACAGCTCGAGTGGACCCACCAAAAAGCCAACCAGACCTAGCGGACACACTACCGCAGAGGAGGGGGTCCAGTTTTCCGCAGAGGGGCTCGAAGGTGCTTGGATTCCCTATGGCGGGGGTCATCATGCCTGTCCCGGACGGCTGCTCGCAAAGCGCATCATGCTACTTTCCTGCACGCTCATGGCGACGATGTTTGATGTCGAGATCTTGGCAGATAACGAAGCAATGGAGTTTGGGTCACCCCGGTTCGGATTCGGAGTTCGGAAGCCTAACGGTAAAATCCCATTTAGAATACGAAGGCGCCGGAACGTTTCATTTAGCGTGTAAGATAGTAGATAAGATACCCTGTAGAGCGCCTTACGATGTCTACTGACTTCGAATTCACTTTATGATCTTCATATTCCTTTTCTTTCATGGACATTTCTTCGTTGTCGCATCTAGGTCAGGGTACGCAACGCATTTCCCTACCTAACTCAGTTTGTGCACCTGGTGATAAAGTCTAGTTAGACTCTTCCCAACGATTTTCTAGCTGCAGCTCGGTAAGACGTTGTGCAACTGTCTTGCCAGGCCACCAACAGTCCAAATGAGATCTAGCCGGATGACCCAGATTCTCAAAAATACGTGTTTTCGGTATAAAAAGTCTGTCGATTGTCAAAGCTCGCAACCTTTGTAACTTTCAGGACAGGGCGTGATTTGAAAACACAGCAAAGCTATGTGACGAGGTAGGGATCTACCCTGGCTGCATCCAGCTATTTCTGTCGCCCGCGTGCTATTTCCTAGTCCACGACCGCGTCATCAGTCCGGCTTAATCTTGCCTGCAAATGGGCATCGCATCACCGGAAATTCTTCCTGTTCTAGCTACCAGCTCAATGATTCTGACCAGCATCATTCACATCTTCAGCTGCTGACACTGCCCCCTGCAATGACAGAAACGATAGTGGGGGCCAAAGTCGGGATTCCCAAATAACCATAGCCCCTGGAAGAAGCCGTGAGGCGCTATGCACGGTAAAACAAATCACGGCTTTCTCCACTATCGAGGGTGTCGAAAGTATACCAGGAATGATATGGAGGTACCAAAAGCAAACATCCAACTATCCTGATAACGACTCTTTGAGAAATCAGCTCTATCCCGACGATTGTTTCTCCAAACGAGTCTCGCTCTCAACATGAATTGGACTATCGCAATTCCCGTGGCAATTATAGTCACATTATGGCTGCTAATGCGGCGATTAATCGACGTTCCTTACGACGTCAAAGAACCTCCGCGTATACCGCAGACAATCCCGTTCATTGGTCATGTGATTGGCATGGTACGAGACGGGTCGTCTTACTACAGTAAAATTTCGTTAGTCTTCACATCGAAAAAAAAAGAAGACTCATTTGAACTAACGAAATGGAAGCGCAAAATACAAGCTCCCGATCTACACTCTACCTGTACCACGGAGTAAAATTTATGTCGTCAACTCGCCGAGTCTGGTATCTGCTGTCGATCGACAGTCCAGAAGCATTTCATTTGCCCCCTATGTGGTTCAATTTGCAAGACGCATCCTTGTTCCAAGCAAAGAAGGCGTAGATGCTTTAGCGGAGAACCTACAGGAAGACGAGGGAACTGCTTGTCTCCGACATGACACGCTTAAAGCTATGCACGACTCTTTGCATCCAGGAGATGAATTAGAGCAGACGACAAAGTCTGCAGTTGATAGTGTTTCGCGTTTGCTGAGCTCCGTGTATACCATATCGAATAATGAAAGCCTCGATCTCTTTGCGTGGGTTCGACGACTTGTAACGCGCGCAGGTACGGACGCAATATTTGGACCAAAGAACCCATTCCAGGATCCTGCTGTGGAATCTGGACTGTGGTAAGTTGACCTCAAGCGTACATGGAAGGAAATTCCCTTGGATATGTTAATCATGCAATATAGGTCGATCGATAAGGACTTTGCACTTCTCGGCTTGAACATCTTGCCCGATTTTGTAGCTTCGAAGGGTTCCGCTGGCCGCAAGGCACTCTTTGAGGGGTTCCGAAAGTATTACGCAGAAGACGGACAGAAGGCCGCGTCTCGATTGGTTCAAGCCCGCTATGACGTGAATCGCAAGTACGACATTACTACAGAGGACATTGTCCATTTTGATTTAAGTGTATGTTATGGAGCCCTCGTCAATACCGTACCCGGGACATCCTGGTCGCTCTACTACATCTACTCACGGCCCACACTCTTGAAAGAGTTGAGAGATGCAATGAGCGCCAATGTAAACACACAAACCGTTCTCAACTCGGATCCAGTCCACCATGTCAATATTTCGGAAGTTATTGCAGGCTGTCCGCTCCTTGCATCGATCGTCCAGGAGACTCTCCGCGTTCAGTCTACGAACGCATCCGGTCGCATGGTCCTCAAAGACACTTGGCTCGAGGACAAATATCTACTCAAGAAGGACTCCATGCTCTTCATCCCCTCTGCAGAGCTTCATTCTAGCAGCGCAGTTTGGGGTCCCACGGCTGCGGAATTTGACCCCTACCGCTTTCTCCAAAAGCGGCCGGCTGGTGTCAGAGTGCCGGCTGCAGCATATCGTGCCTACGGGAGCGGTGCTTCAGTCTGTCCGGGAAGGTTTCTGGCTGCTAACGAGATCATGACGATCCTGGTGATGATGGTTCTCCGATACGATCTGGTCCCCGTGAAGGGAGTATGGAAGGTGCCAAAGAGCAAACCACATATCACGACGAGCGTTCTGACTCCGGTTGATGATATTAGCGTTACTGTGAAGGTCAGGGAGGGATTCGAGGGCGCGAAGTGGAGGTTCAGTTGGGATGGAGCCGAGGGGATGGCCCAGCCGGAGTTATCCACATGAAATCTGGCTGATTCGGATTGATATCAAAGTGCGCTTCAGAGATATCCAAATGCCGCAAGAAACGGTGGGTGGTCATTTGCGAGCTTCGTAAATAGCTTCCACAAACAACATTTTACTCGCGCTTCATTTGCATGCTGGGCAGATATTGCCGAATCCGAAAGACTTAAATAAGTGCAGTATTAAGCAGTTTGTCGTAGAAATTGTTTGATGGGATGAATGCTATGGTACGATGGCCCATTTCCGGTCTCACCATCTCAGATCCCAGAGTTGGTGTACAAATTGAACCTTGAATAGCGAGGTCCGTAGGGCCGGAAAGAGTGGATTCACATGCTCCTACTCGTTGAGGAATTTCAATATCAGGGGATCCCACTCAAATGCCTTGAGCTGCAGTTTCTTGTCCTAATATATTCTCAAAATAGATCTTCTGTAAAGTCAGCATCATGTCGCAGTACAACTGAAGAGAAACGTACGGTAAAGCCCTCAAATTCTTCATAATAGACCAAAGCCGTGCTTGAGTGTTGGCGTCTCGTGAAGAGGCAAACTGGTGCATCACCGCGACTTCTTATGGGCACGACGTGAGTGACTAGATGATGAGTAAATTGGTTCGAAGCCCAATTTTGATACGAAGAATGGCTTTCCTCTCCGATTTTGTATATAATATCGCATTAAGGCCTCGATGCTGCTTCTCTGATCACGTCCGGATCAATCTCATGCTGTGACACGTCGATGCCCATCTGCTTAGCAGTATCCAGCAGCAGCTTCCTCTCGTTGATCTGATCCTTGGTATACTGCACCGTCGCCTGCAACACGGTCGCTTCGCTCCGTCCCTGCCCCTCCATGCCTGGCACTATATCTGCAAGCCTATCAAAGCCAGCGCGGATAGCTTCGCGGCGCTTCTGTTCGGACGCAATGTGGTTGTTCTTCTTCTCTTGTTCGCTTAGGCGGGGCTTTTCGGGGGCATTGTTCTTGCTGGCGGGAGAGCTGGACGAAGCTGCCATGACTTGAGGCTATTTTTGCTTTTTCTTCAACACGGGATTGAAGATTATATGCGTAGATAGAGGGGGGCCCTTAGCGGCGTATGCGGGATGTGTCTTTAATTAGTAGTTGAGCACTCGTACTTGCAGGCGTCACGCTTCTTATTGTTGTCGAATTGCGTCAGGAAGAAAAACCGATCGCAGTGCTGGTCTGTCACATTATGCTGTCAGAAATCGAATGATTTAAAGGTCAGTACTGGAGGGCCGCAAGAGAGGAGGGGGTGCAATCGTCGGCTTTTCTCTTCTGCTGTAGCTGCAGGGTCCAACCTTCAAACTACGACGTCAGGCTTCAAATCCCCTACCCACGGTCCCATAGCCTTAAAAGCTGTTGCTAGCCCTTTTCAATTCCCAGCGCTGCCATCGAACCACTTAAGCCACCTAGAATATATTTGGGCCCTCGTTCCGAGCAAACAGTGCTCCAAGTCCTCTCGCATCGGCCTCGACGCTACCTTCCATCCACTGACCACGGCGCCTTTTCAACCCGTAGAGTGAGATGCTCTCTGAAGCTTCGGTGCCGCTTGACCTACTCTTTGCACAAACGAGAGAAAGGTCATGTCGCCAGCTGAAGTCAGGAACCGAGGAACAAATGATCGCGTGAACAGTCTACAACGAGAAGGGCGAGTCAAGCGGGAAAGCTCAAGGAGCAAGAATGTTCTTGCAAAGCGAGATGTGTACTCCTACGCTCTTCGAGCTGCCTACTTGTCGTATTTGTTGGAGCCACGGGCACGGAGAAAAGAACATGTTGCTGCGCAGAAGAAGCTTGTTCAGCGACCTGCTACTTCAATAAATGACCTGGTCAAAGATTTTTCTCTCATAAGGGACTCCAGGAGCACCAAGTTTCCACATGGCTTTATGTCAGAGCTGGAAAAGCGCATCACCCTTGTTCTCTATGGCAAGGAGAAAATGAAGGAATACGATGATCCTTCGGTGAAGCGGACGTTTGCTGCCTTCCTCAATGAGTTCAAGAAACCAGATTACCGAAAGTCTGTGGAAAAGGACCGAAGAGTCGAAGATCTTTTACTCATTTTCTTTTCAAATGCAACCAAAGTACTACAGCAGGGCAAATCTCCGGATGATGACGCGTGGAAACTAATGGTTGATCGACACGTCGCTCTTTTTGTCCGCTTAATAAGTGCCACCCTCAAAGACCACGATTGGTCCAGAGAACGACCGGAACTCGCAACGCGACTACAGACCCTAGAAGCGAAGCTTCTTGTACACGATCAAGACTTATCGGCAGAGACACAACGCAATGGCGGAGGTGGAGGAACAACGATTGAGGTTGAGGTACCTCGGACTTACGAGGTCAAGGACATGGTCCTGGTACAAGGCGTGGCCAAAGTATTCGCCATGTCCAATGGTCAGGTGCAAGAGGACATAATGGACAACAAACCGAATTGGACGGAGGAGGCAGCACTGCAAGATTTAAAGATGTATCAAGCGAATCTTAGCTTGAACACGAGAAAAACTCTTACGCATAATGACTTTGACCTTGATGAAGGATATGAATCTTGGAAGAAAGCAGAAGTACATGATTTGGCCCAGCTTGTCATGTTCATCTTGCAATCGAGTCCGCAACTTGCAAAGACATCAGGCAATTTTCTACCACAGTTTCAGCCAGCTGCCAATGGCTCGGGATCGGATTCCGGATACTCGGACATGTCGCGAAAAATGTCTGAGCAATCGCAGTCCGATCCCGGCTCACCTTATGTCGTTGATCAGCCTGTCGATATGAGCTTTTTAAATCTAGACGACGCAGTTGAAGAGCTTCCGAAAGACGACCAATCTTACACTTACATCCCTCCAGACCCCAGAGCTTTCTACAGATATGTTCTCAATCTTGCACTTACCCACGACCTGCGCGATCAGGAACTTCAGCCGACAGAAGCGACTGAAGAAACGCCTTCCATCAAACTCCTCTCTAAACAATCGACTGATCTTTTGAATGAGATTGGCATTCGATGGCGAATCCCTCAGTTTTCGAGGCTAATTCTCCTCCTGGACGTTGTGCGAGAAAAATACATCAACCAGGAGATTCCACTGGACACTGTCGATGCGGCCTTTGAATTTGTCAAGAAACCGCTTGATAACAAAAAGGGAAACAAGTCGAACCAAATAGTACAATCGTCACTTTTCGACCGCTCAAAGTGGACGATCGCTGATTACGCCTTAAATCAACAAGTCCTTTCTTCTTTACATGATGCGTTTCTACGTGAGCTGTTCGAGACATTTATTCAATGCTACGAAAGCAAGCCGCCGTCCATTGGTCCCGTCATGTACGTTCTTGAGCACCACATCTACGATGATCCATTATTTGCCAAAACACCCGAAGATTTAGATGAGTTTGCAGATCGAGTACGCGAAGCCTTGAGACAAAAGGCCAGGGATATGTATGGTGGTATGCTGGCGAAGGAACTCCCTGGCCAGTTGGAGCAGTGGGAGTTCTTCCACGTCATTCAGTTGGGGAAATCTGCGGTTAAGCTGGCAGAAAAGATCCAGAAGCGCTGGCGCAAGAACCCCGAAGCTATGGGCGTTAACCCATTCACGATTCTAGTCGAGGAGGTTTTCCCGGCATACATTGCAGATTCCAGAGATATCGTCAAACGAATCATGGAGTTTGCAGAAAAGAAAGGCGAACCCGTCCCTGTCCAAGATGGCTTCGATCTTTACAAAGAACTTGTGGACATTCGCCGAGTGTACTCAGACACCCTTCCTGGCGTCCCATTTCACTTCCAAATTGAGGACTTGTTATCAGATTTTGTCTGGCGCTGGATCAAGCTGACAGACGCAAACATAATTGGATGGGTAGAGAATGCTACCAAAGCGGATGAATTCACTGTACGCGTTGAGGGCGAGAATCAAGTGCCGAGTGATGAGGAAAGGCACAGCGTATCTGTCATTGACATTTTCCGTTCTTTTAATGAAAGCATTGACCAGATCGTCTCACTGAACTGGGATGATGATTTTCAATACGCCAAATTTATGACTGCTATATCCAAGACGATCAGTTCAGGGCTTGGTCGGTATTGTGAGTTGGTGGAGCAGAAGTTTACAAAAGAAATGGACCGTTTGACCCCACAGCAAGAGGCCGAGGCTAGACTGACTCGGCAAGAGAAATGGATGCAATTGGCAAAGGATGCATGGTCACAAAAGGAAAAGATCGAGCCCTTTCAATTCTTGCCAGAGGTTTGTATTTCCTATAATTCTATTGTACTCCCTGATACTGACCTGGTAACCAGTCCTTTGTCAAGCTCAATAATATTGAGTACGCGATACTGCAACTGGACAAGCTCGAGCACGAAGTAAATGTAGACGCGTGTGCGGAAGTTATCCAGCGACATGAACCACAGACAAAGCTGCATCAGCAAGTTGACAAGTACGTCTTTACTATCAAGATCATCGAAGCCGAGGATCTCAAGGCTTGTGATATCAACGGCTTGAGCGATCCATATGTCGTGCTCGGCGATGAATATCAGAAACGATTGGCCAAGACCCGTATACAGTACAGCAACCTCAATCCTCGGTGGGACGAGACGGTGGACATTATCACAAAAGGGCCGCTGAACATTATTGCTACGATATGGGACTGGGATGCTTTGGGAGACCACGACTGTGTCGGTCGGACATCCCTCAAGTTGGATCCCTCTCACTTCCGCGACTATCTGCCGAGGGAGTATTGGCTGGATCTGGACACACAGGGACGACTGCTGCTGCGAGTCAGTATGGAAGGTGAAAGAGACGACATTCAATTCTACTTTGGTAAAGCTTTTCGAACGCTGAAGCGTGCTGAACGGGATATGACAAGGAAAATCACTGACAAGGTATGCATTGTTGATTTGGGCAGTTGATAGTTGCTGACTTTCCTGTAGTTGTCGGCGTACATCAACCACTGTCTATCTAGGCGTTCACTGAAGAGTTTATTGAACAAACCATTGACAGTGTCTGCTGTGGCAGGCTATTTCCAGCGCGCTCGCACACAATCCATCCAGCAACAGCCGGGTCCGTCTCAAGCCGACGTTGCCAACACGCTCAAGCCGCTTTTCACGTATTTCGACGACAACTTTGCAATCATGAAACAAACCTTGACTGATTCTGCCATGGTGACAGTTATGACACGACTGTGGAAAGAAGTTCTTGCAACGATGGAGTCATTAATTGTTCCCCCACTCTCCGACAAACCCTCATCACAGCGCCAGCTTACACAGCAGGAGCTAGACATCGTCTTCAAGTGGCTTGAGGTACCAACCGACTCTACCCAGTTTTCTTTGTGTCCTCGCTAACTCAGTCATTCAGATGCTCTTCGATTTCTTCCACGCCGTGGATGAAGACGGCGTCGCCAACGGCGTCCCCCTCGACATCCTCAAATCCCCCAAATACCACGAAATCGTCTCGATGAACTACTTCTACTTCCTCCCCACCGACGACCTCATCCGCGAAAGCGAGCGCATCGCCGCCGTCTCCCTGCAAAAGCGGCAACAAGCCGCCGCGCACGCCCACCGCCTGTCTGCG
This sequence comes from Bathelium albidoporum, assembly GCA_021031095.1. Taxonomy (NCBI): domain Eukaryota; kingdom Fungi; phylum Ascomycota; class Dothideomycetes; order Trypetheliales; family Trypetheliaceae; genus Bathelium; species Bathelium albidoporum. The sequence continues at coordinate 66,403 of JAGFVP010000148.1, forward strand.
CCGGCCAGCCTGCTCAGCAGCAGCAACAGCAGCAGCGGGCACGCCTTCGGCGGCGGCGCGGGCCTGATGGGCCTGCCCAGCACGCGGCGCAGCAAGAGCATCATGCTCAGCCGCAACCTGGGCACGATGCGGCGGGCGAAGGAGGAGAAGCGGCGCGAGCAGCAGGCCGAGCCGAGCGACGACATCATCCTCCGCATCCTCCGCATGCGGCCGGAGGCGGAGCGCTACCTGCGCGACCGCAGCAGGCAGAAGGAGCGGCTGGCGGCGGCCGCCGCTGCGGAGATGATTGTGCGCCAGAGCTTGCTGGCCGGTGCTGCTGCGGCTGCTGCGGGGGGGAGGGGGAGGATTCCGGGGCGCTAAAGAAGAGCAGGGCAGGGCAGGGGTGCGGAGATCATCCGGCGGGACGGTCAATATACTTATCTAATATGTATGATGAGATGTTAGGCAAGAACTGGTGTTTTGGGGCTGTTGCAGGAGGAGCTCGAGCGTGTGGTTTGTGTGAATTCTTTTGCCATGTGGTAATTTTTCTCGAGAGGGGAGTGCAGAGAGGTCTTGCTGCTACTGATGATGAGATCCTTGCGCTTGCCGGACAAGCAGGCATCTCGTGCGGAGTTTGCATCTTGCGCTGGGAAAGGGCACGTTGGCGCATAGTGAGCGTCCGGCGGGATTTGGTATGCCTAATACGCACGATACCGGGGTAGACATGAACATTCGTTGGTGACGTGGGTTTCCATTACGAGGTGTACATATGTCTTTTCTGCAGCAACACATACAATGTAACCTGCATGATGGAAAACCAGGGCTTCAACAAGGGTTCAGAGAAAGTGGGTCATGGTGCCTGCTTGGACTTTGATGTGGTATAAATTAGATGCCATAGGCTATAATTGTGGCTAAGGCAGCTGAGAGCGATGTGGTTGGTCGGAAGGTTAGGGTACGCCAGCCTCCCGCCGTTGTCGGCTGTTTTCTCACAGACTTCACTCATTTCAGTGTCACTCTGACCACCTCGTCTGGGAGTAACTTTCTCCGCTTTAATGTACGACGTCCCTGACGGATCAATAATCTCGTGTTGCTGGCTTCCGTTGCAGTCACCTAGCACCTCGGCCTGCACGCCCGTTTGCTAAACGCCCACGTGCAAGGCGTCTGCCCGTGCAAGAGCTCTCAACATATTCACCATAATGGCTCTTAGCTATCTTTTGTCCGTAATGGCTCAACAGTCCCTAGTACGGAAAAATCTGATGCAAATCTCCTCTTTCAGTCATGTTGGTAGAAGGTGCCAAGCCACAATGGTGAGCCTATCTATGTCCAGTCCTTTGGATGAGACTCAGGTAAAGAAGCACGAATCACAGATATGACTGCACCTATTCACTCAGACGACTTCATCTATACCGCTGATAGGACTGTTATAAAGCTTGCTGTGCCTTCCTCCTTTGTCTACGTGGTGTTCATTAGGTTTCAGTCCACTACTCTAGCATCTGGGGAAGTACTTTCTTTCGCTTCTGACTTACCGATCGCCGTACAAGTCTGCTTTTGCCTCGATCAACGCTGAACACTCTGATGTGTTTCAGTAGTCTAATTTACTTTTGAAACAGGAACAGAGAACATCTAGAGCTCTTGGCTTATACGCTTGAAGTCCTCCAGCAAGTTTTAGGCTGAACTGGGTCACCTGAAGGGGTTGTTTTTCTTGGCACGCAGGACAATCTCGATTTGCTTGTGCATAATTCATCCGGAGGGTTCGTAAAGTACCAAAGAGCCTTAGCACCTCTTACACTGTCGTTTACGGTCAAGCACGACTTCTTCATCCGCCAGAAGGATCAAACTAACCTACCTATAACTGAGGACTTAAGTGAGATCTCAGAATCTAGGGTCTGTCCATCTCGTGATTGCAGATTTCATCTCTAGCCTCCCTGTCATCCTAGATCTGATATTCGACCACCTCCCATCTATTTATTAGCAGACTGTTCTGCTCTTGCCAGCCATATCAAAGTTTTTCAGCTATGCAGGAAATAAATATTCAGACATCTCGGACCTCTCCTTCATGCAGTCGTATCTCGTGCATCAACAACAGAGTAGCACAAGTTCGCCGTCTGCTTCCCTCCCGGAAATTAATTGGCAAACCTCCAGCACCAGTCATCCACTTGAAAAGTGTTGAAACGACCAAAGCTCAGGTCTTGCAAGGATGTCTTCAATACAATACCTTTCAGCAACTCTCATACCGGTATTGGAAGAGTCGACAAGAGGCAGAGCAGCGTCGGGAAGTCTGGCAAAGACCGGAGAGCTACGTGGTATGCCTGTAAGTGACATCTGTGCCCCATCCCCTAAAATCTTCCTCAGCAGCAAAAGCTCAAGAAGAACCAGGTCAACATCCGACGTTGGTCATGATTGTGAACTCTGCTACTGGGCCAAAGTGTTTGAGGGCACGATGAAACACGAACGTCGCCAGCGCCTTCAGCTTCATGAGAAGCTGCTGAATCACATTGCATATCCTCATGGTCCCTGTGATCTCTGCAATGACTCTGTCTCTATCTCCAGTTCCCACAAGGGAGATGGGGACATACGAAGAGAGAGGGAGAAGGTATGGGAGACTGCGGGGTTGGCGAAGAGTCAGCTGCAAGATATTCACGAGATGAAGATGGTGGCGGGAATGGTGCAGTGGCTTTGGGAGGCAGAGGTTAAGGGTTTGGGGTGAGTTCATCGGTTATTGAACACGATTCCATGTTCTGTCGGTCCGAACTTGGTGGGCGGGAGAGTTCAGAGGAAAGCCCCGTGACTTGACGGCTGGAAAGGACATGGCTGGATCCATTTCCATTCTCAGAATACTTATCCAGCAATGGTTACCTGACAAGCCTTCTCATAATGCAGATAGTATTGTGTCTTGCATCTTGGATACAACCATATAGCCATAATTTGTATCACGAGTTGCAATATTCTTCTGGTCCATGACCATGATTGTTTATTTGGTCCCATGACGATTGACAGAGGCCTCATCAGAGATCGCATCGATGCCTGTATTAGATCGGATGGCCGCAGACTGAATACATTTGCCGTCGTTCCTGAACCACAATCGGTCCTCCAGACCCTATCAAGTATGATATGACTTCAGCGGCGAATACAAGATCGAGAAACGGGACCGCAAGAAGCATGGACCGAAAGTACTATGAACAGCATTAGCAGCACAAACGATTCAACCTACCAAAGTTTAGGAAACGTCGATAGTCTTCTGCACACAGAGCGCCCCTCACGCACAGCGTTCAAGCCTCCTTCAAAACCCGGCTAAAACCGAGCGCTTAGAGCGAGACGCCTCTGTAAAAACTCGTCGACCACATTCGCATTTCCATCTCTCCGAACCAGGGTGAATGGGCCGGTATGCTTGTCTGCTTACGGTCGGTGCGTCCTCCCATTCCCTTTGCTTCTCCCAATATCTCCACCCTTTCAGCAAGTTAGTCCGATTGTGAGCTCATTAGGCAGCTCGTCCTAATGCTTCTGACCATATTTGTCCCGCCTGCCTCTCGATCAAGTGCCCGATGGTCGACAGGCTGGCCATGGAGAAACCGGTAGACTAATTAGGAGCGCCACGTGAGGGGACATAAACCTTGCAATTTGCGTCTGCGCCATGCAACGTACACAAGAAGTAGCTGACGGGTATATTTGAGTATAGGGGGGAGACTAGTGAGAATAGACTACCGGAATACGTGAGAGAGACAAAAAATACGGAGGAGAAGGCGCAAAGGTAGACAAGGAAATGAGACGGTGTGAAGGACAGTTCAATTGAAGAGACTGTTGTGTTCGCAGCAGAATGGAGCGCGCCTGCGGAGCGGACGAATCCAGAACAATGAAGAATTGTGCAGTATGCTCTCAATGAATTAGCCCTGTGCATTTCGAAATGGCGCTAGAATAGCAACCGCATAGTATTAGATTTGAAGAGGCCATGCCGGAGCTCAGATAGCTGATACGGAAGAAGTAAAGATTGATGAGATACAAGAATACGGATAGCACCTACAATGAGGTACCATTGAGGCCAGTGGAGATCATCCGTCAGTAAAGTCAAGCTCAAATTAGACTTTGATGCAACAACATTGAGCCGCAGTGCCCTACAAGCTTGCTGTGACATTGCTCATGCGCAAAAATAGGTATATACACATGAAGGTGAAAGCTTGCCGCGTAGCGGAGACAAGCACTAGGGATGAGAGAACCCCAAAGATTATAGGTCTTGGAGATGATTTGCATCCTCTTGTGTATTTTTGGAATTGAAGCGAGACAACACTCTGTCCAACAGCCCAAGGTGTGTGAACCTGATCATAGGGGTGGAAGTAAAACCGAGCGGAGCGGAGCGGAGTATCTCAATTGAACCATGAACTGTTGTACCGCACGGTATTTTACCCGGGGTCCAGGGATCCAGACTGTTTTGTTGGTCTTCACTGATTAGCGTTATGTTGACACCTTAACTCAGTGAGAATGCCTCGACGTCTCTTGCATCGGAGCCGTCAGCAAAAGATTCAGCCAAAAGTTAAGGACGCTTGGACAAGCAAGCCATTCTGCAGGGCCCTTGGCTTGAGGCTGTGGATGTGGAATTCTGCTAAAAGCTTTCAACGCTTGCCTCTCGTATTTTCCTGGAGTTTTCACTGTGATGCCATTCAGGCTGGAAGTTTGTCCAAGCAAGCAATCAGGCAACCATGGCAGAATGGCACACCGCCATCATTGTGGCGTTCCTCCCACCAAAACTTTCGAGCACGAGCCACAACACCATATTTTGCCTATCAGACATCTTGGAGAGATCCGAGCACTGTCACTGTAGCCAAAAATGAGGTACGGCAAACCCCTGTGCGTCCAGCATGCGTAGAACTGATTCAGACATAGGATCGAGGTGTGTTACTTCTGCAGCAGACCTGTCTACCCCAGCAAAGGTACGCTCCTCTCCATCCTCTGGTTTTGCTACCCTTCTGACAGGTCCAAGGCATCACCTTCGTTCGCAATGACGCCCGCGTCTTCAACTTCTGCCGCTCCAAGTGCCACAAGAACTTCAAGATGAAGCGCAACCCGCGCAAGCTCGGCTGGACCAAGGCCTTCCGGCGCGCGCACAACAAGGAGCTCACCGTCGACTCCACCCTCGCCTTTGCCGCCCGCCGCAACGTGCCCGTCCGCTACAACCGCACCCTCGTCCAAGAGACACTGCGCGCGATGGAGCGCGTGGAGGAGATCCGGGCGAAGCGCGAGCGCAGGCACTACGTGGAGCGGATGAGAGGGAACAAGTCGCGGGAGAGGATGGAGAATCGTCGGTTGGTGAGGGAGAATCAGCACCTGCTGCCGCCGGAGGAGAGGGATGCGGTGGTGGAGGAAATGGAGATCGAGGAGCAATTGCCGGCAATAGAGCCGAAGGTGGTGCAAGTGGTGGACGAGGAAAGCATGGAGGAGGAGGAAACGACGTTGCCGCCGCAGAAGCAGAAACACAAACAGGCGGTGAAGATGAAGATGCTGGTTGGTGGAGGGATAGAGAAGACAGATGGCGATGCTTGATGTAGGCTATCGCTTTTTGTTGCCTACTTGATTTTGTGCAGGACGACCACGGTGGAGTATGGCGTTGCGATGGGGTCATCTCTGATAGAGTGACTTTGCCTGACAGATTGGATCTGGTTTGCGCAAAGAGACATGACCTTGCTTCAGGTACTTGCAAGACTTAATTTCAGCATTGAAAAGAAATGGGAGTGCGATCCACCAGAGATTACAGAACTCGCCGTATGTATAGCCATATCCAATGCATCATCAACCACAGTTGATACTCTTTGAGCCAAGTCCCAGCACCTCCATTTGAACACCAATCCAAAATCCCCATTTCTCCTATGCCTGCCCCCCAACCAACGCCTCTCCCTTTTGCCCTTTTCCATCCTTTCCTCCAACGCCCTTACCCCCACCAACCTCCATACTTCTCTCGCTCCGCTCACTCCTCCTCGAACTCCCTCTCCCTCCCCCATCC